>BMAV01021860.1:8986-53421 GCA_019973955.1 Trichonephila inaurata madagascariensis | reverse complement strand
CCCCCCCCCCAAAGTTTGTACCTTTGTCTTATTTATTATATTATAAATTTCCACTACTTATGCCTATAAATAGCACCAAAAAATGCACTATTTGCGTAAGAATCCCATAATAAGCTTATAAGTAACCAATTTTTTCACTTTTTTACCCCATTTCTTTTATTTGTTGGAAAAGTTGAAGGTGGAACGCATAATTTTTGTTTATCAGATAGTGGCACTCTTCCCAAAAAGGTTGGCCACTGAATATTTTTCGTCTGAAATATTATTGTTCTTCTATAATATCATTACATAATCTAGAATAAGAAATTATTTTTTCTAATTTTAACACTAGAAAGACCGAAACAGTATATACCTATATTGCTCAACAGCAGTCAAAATGACACTGCATTGTGAAAAGATAACTACTGTGTAAAGAAATTTGTTTAAAATTAATTTTTAAATTAATTTTTACAGTCATATAACAAGTTATTAGTAAATATTAATAAAAAATTTACTTTACTCGGAAAAAAAATATATTCTAAAAAATTCTAAGAAATTGTATCATTATATGCATAATTTTTTTTCTAATTGAAATTAAAAAGCAGTCAGAATGATTTCCTTGGGCAATCTAGTGTTAAAGGATGGTTCTAGAGTGATGTGTTAAAAGACTATGAACAACACACACTCATGGACAAAAAAATTAGCGCACCAAGAAAGAGTCGTCAAAATGAAACGAAATTTTACATACGTAATGACTACTTTGATATAAGTAAATAATTAGAAAAACAAAGAAAAAGGATCAATTTATTTCAAGGGAAAAGGCAAAAGAACGGAAGATTTAATACCCTGTTGAACCCCTTCTACAGCGTGAATGCAACGATGCGATCCGATCGGGTATTGAGGCATACAAGTTCTGTTTGATGTCTTGAGACATTTCGTTTCATATTTGCTGTAACCTTACCTCTAGTTCGTTCAAACTCGTGGGATGCCCCACTCGCCATCCCAAATGATCCCAGATATGCTCGATTGGCGACAAATATGGGGATAGGGCAGGCCAAGGAAGGATAATAACAGTGCGGAGACAGTCTTGTGACACCCTTGCCGTGTGAGGCCGAGCATTGTCTTGTTGAAAAATGGCTCATGGGAGCCGTTGTATGAGTGGCAACACATGTGGTTGCAGAATGTCATGGACATACCGCTAGGCTGTCATGGTGACACGGATCAATACTAGGGGTGACCGTGTATTGTAGGCAATTGCACCCCATACCATCACACCAGCTGTGGGAGTGGTGTGTCACTGTAAAGCAAAGGCAGGATTGAGGCGTTTTCCAAGGGGTTTCCACACACGAATACGATTGTCATCACGCAATTATTTCTTGGTGCGCTAATTATTTGGCCATGAGTGCATTTGGAAAAAATAATTGAAGTATATGTGGGAAAAGTAGTGTATGTCAGAGTAAGTGGAACGGTTCGGAACACAGGAAATGAACAGAAGACCCATTTGTTCAGTCTTCTCCTCTCCTCTCTTCCGCAGTGAGGAGAAACTGTTCGAAAAAGCTTAGAATAGGTTTCTGGTGGATTTGGGTATTCTCGCTCTTTCAGAAGAACAGGTACAGAACTTATTGTTCTTTTAATCCTTATTCTTACTCACCATATCACGTTGAAATCAGAATATGACATTAATATTAGATTATTATCTGTCTGAAAAAGTGTTCCACGATTAAGTGATATTTATTTGTATTGGGCGAATATATATTTTAAAAAAATACATTTGAAAAAGCTATACCTGAAGTCTTGATAGAAGTTCTTTTGGAGCTTTTTTCCCGTTCTTCTTAGAGATGGTTTGTATGACGGCAGCAGCTTCTTCACAACGGCCTTGAGCCATGAGATATCTTGGTGAAGGGTTGAGGTAACTGCCAGAGAAGAATGTGTAGTAATGAGAATATTGCGAACAAAAATGTTGATAAAAATATATAATGCTTCAAATTTTTATAAAATATGTATTAAATGGAATAAAATCAATATAGGGTGTTCAAAAAGCATGATTACATTTTCAAAAATTAATTAAAAATATACAAAGATTTTCATTTACGGTTTTTAATGTTCCATAAAGAAAAAGATTAAAGTTTCTGTTTAATGAAATGCAAACTAGAAGGCCAATGTCCCCGTTTTTCAACATTCTCGTTTTAAAATGGCTTCATCGCAAGAAGAAGCACAAGTTGTAGCATGGTTTATCAAATTTGAATCTGCAACACATGTACAGTGTCAATGGGGCACAGCCACACTGGAGTTTGGAAGTGAAAAAAAGTTCCTTGCGCGATGGATAGAAAGAGGAAATCCAATACAGTTGCCACCTAGATTTCTAGACATAACATCTTGGGTCATCTTCTTGTAGGGATACGAGAAAAGCATTGTTCACCAATTTTTAATAAAAGACGCTGAGGAAATGAAAATTTGACTTACAATAGTCGTTCAGAGTGTTGATTCTGCTATGCTTCCTAGAACGTGAACAAAAATCTCGTATAGACTCGATGTGTTGCATGCAATTAATGGGGTACACATTGTAATAGTGTAATAAAGCTTTTTAAAGAAACTTTGATATTTTCTTTACGGAACAAACCCGTGTAATGACTGCTCGTTAGAAGAACTCACCCCATCTATACATGTCAAGATTGACTATTGAGGGTAAGTTGTCCAGAAGGGCCATTGTGTCTCCATAAAAAGGTATCAGTGGTTCGCTCCTTACGCAGGAGGCATAGCACGTGCAAGCTGTCTCGGAGGGTGCTTTTGAAATAGCCCCTCCCTGCCTTATTTCCTGACTTACAGGCGCCTGTTTATCTTAACTCTCAACAGACGAGATATAGTCCTTTTGTGGGGGATTACTCTATCCTTTTGACGTATCCAAGTTGAATAGAGTGTACTGGTGCCAAAGATAGTCACACAAGCCCTTGTCGTGGGAGAGTTCAGAAGATCCGGTCACTGTTCGTCCGCACCAGTGGAGTGCGAATGAAGTCGGGGAGCGCGTGCAAAATTTGTGGCCCACTGATGAGAGGTGGTGAAGGGCGTGAAGGTGACTCGTCCCTGGAGTTTAAAAGGGTCAATTCAGAATTAGAAGAAAAAGTCTCTCTTTTCGCGATTCTCGATCTCGCTGGACTGAAAAATTGTGGGGCGCCCTGAGGATCGGAGAACTGTCTTCTCTCGCTTTCCTGGTCTCGATGGACAAAATAATTTATCGGCTATTTTGGTGATTGCGGGGGCAAGCGCCTTCAGGACAAATAGACTATTGTACTCGACTTCTGGATTTCAATGACGGAGGAATGAAAGCGGATAATATAGGCGGCGGAATGGCTTGGCAAGCCCGGACTGACTTCTGAGCGTGACTTTATTTTTTTCTTCCCAGCGAACAACTGAATGTTTTAACATTATAATATGGCATTCTAGATAATAACTATTTAACCCAGAAATATATAGTATTTTTTAACAATTAGCTATGTGATCGTTAACGCTAACCCGTAAAGACTTTACACCCGTAAGTGAATATCTTTATTTGTTTAAAAACTAATATTTGAAAGTGTAGTCATTCTTTTCGGCCAGTTTGATTTATTCTAAAAGAGTGCGTTTCTTAGGATATTTTGCGAGATCTAATTTATATTTTTAAATGATATTCGTCTGTTGAATTAATCAATTTATTATTATCACATTTTTTTTTTTTGAGTTTCAACACATTCTTGTATTACATCGAAATATCATATCTTTAAAAAGACCTATGGTATAAAATTTAAGATATACGAGAGAGACTCGTAAAATAAATAGGTACTTAAAGATGTGTGATATGTTTCCATAAATATTAATATTTAATCACTCATATTTGAGTCGAAGATTATAATTCTATACATAATGGGAAAATCTTTGTTTATTAAAAAAAAAATGATTTATCGCTTTTTAACAGTAATTCATGCTTTAAAAGATTTTCGATGTATCACAATTCATTTAGTTAATTTTAGAGAAATATAACAATGTACTCACATTGAATTAAAAATAGTTTCTTTACCTTAGACTTTTTGAGAATTAAATAGTGAGTTACTAAAAAAGGAAATGGGTGAAAAATGGTACATGTATCTAAACTTGTAAAATATTGATTTTGAAACATGAAATAACTGTCACAAATTAGCTATCAGCTATTACCGTTATATAACTAAAAAAATTTTTAGATTCTTTTTCATGTAAAAGTTTTAATAAAGAAAGAAGAAAAAATTCAAGATGTTTATAGGAACACATAGAAGTTTGCAATCAATTAACTGTAAATAATAACATCCCATTGAAAAGGACAGATAAAGAGAGTAGTAAATATCAATAAAAAGTAAAACCACATTAATCGTATATTAATTCATCTCAAATTAACTAACTTGATATTAGTAATGTGTGGAGCCAAATATAACAATTTGAAAATATGCAAGAAAATCTCGCAGAATGAGGAAAAGGGGAACAATTTTCTCACTTTTCTTTTAAAACACCATATTTTTCTAGATTTTTTAAAACTTAATAAAATTTCGTTCTATGTAATTCCATTCAGTATTTATACGTATATTAAAACAGCTTAAGGTATCCGACTACGTTCGGAACCGTGATTTTAAAAAAGCGCATGCATGGATAATTTTCATGATATTTAGTGTCACTTAGATTAGAATACATGTATAAAATTGTTTTAAGGACATTTTGGCAAAAAAAAATTTTTTTTATTTAAATACAATATTTCGGCAAAAAATTAACTTTTAATAACCTTTTTTCAAAATGTCCTCCTTTTTTAAAAAATGCTTCTATTATAATAATATTTTGTCTGTATATAGCTCAGACCTCTCTACAGAGACTCAATTATAAAGTTTTAAAAATTCACATTATTTTCAGAGTTACAGGCAATTGGAATATAGTTATCAGCGTTTTTTTCTTAAGGTATCCGACAACTTTCGGAACCATGATTTTAAAAAAGCGCATAAATGGATAATTATCATGATATTTAGTGTCACTTAGATTAGAATACATGTATACAATTGTTTTAAGGACATTATGAGAAAAAAAAGGATTTAAATACAATATTTTGGCAAAAAATTAACTTAGAATAACCTTTTTTCCAAATGTTCTCCTTTTGTAAAAAATGCTTCTATTGTATTAATATTTTGCCTGTATATAGCTCAGACCTCTGTTCAGAGGCTCAACTATGATTTTTAAAAAATTCAAATTATTTTCAGAGTTACAACCATTTGAAATAATTTTCGGCGTATTTTCTTAAAATTTCACCCTTCTGTTTTCGTAAAACACGGATAAACCGACTTCCGAGTTATGCATTTCAAAAATTCCAGTTGAGCCTCTGTACAGAGGTCTGAGCTGAATACAGGCAAAATATTAATACAATAGAAGTATTTTTTACAAATGGAGAACATTTGGAAAAAAGACTATTCTAAGTTAATTTTTTGCCAAAATATTGTAATTAAATAATTTTTTTGTCATATAATGTCCTTAAAACAATTGTATACATGTATTCTAATCTAAGTGACACTAAATATCATAAATATTATCCATTCATACGCTTTTGCCAAATCTCGGTTCCGAACGTAGTCGGATACCTTAAGTTAAAATGAGTTACGCAAGATAAAAGGAATTTTAGCAGATAACAGATTTGATCTCTTATAATCCTTGAATGTTTTATCAGTGATCATTCTCAGAGACGTCTTAAGGCATGGGCCAACTGGATCCAGGCCCAGGGCCTCATCTCGTTTTCGACTCAGTCTTAATACGATCATAATTCGAATAATTTCAACGGTCAAATGTTATTTCCGATTGTATTCTCAGAAAGACTGGGAATTTCGGATAATATGTCAACTGGCTACATGTGATGACCGCTGTCCATGGACAGGAACAGGCTTAACATCATCATTATTCAGTCAAAAGGTGGCAGTCGATTGAGTTGGTTTGTGCGATTGTAAGTCATGCATATTTGTTTTGGATTATTGTTTATATGAGTATTTGACTAGGTATTCTATGTACTGTCTATTTGTAAGGGTCATAGGTGGGCCTAAATTTGTGTAGGGGTCCAGAAGCTTTAAGACATCCCTGATCGCCCTCCTTGAGAAACAAAGCTTTACTAAAAATGAGATTGATGAGTTTTTATTTTGAGCATATAGTACCTTTTATATGCGAAGAATAAGGCAATGGGAAGAGTCGTGACCATTCCTAAAGTACTCCAATGTCTGCTCACATAAGCCACTAAAGCGAGACAGCAAGCACCGAGAGTCCACAAAGTCCAAGATATGCATACCAGCCATGCTCGTTGCTTGGAACCCACTTGCTCGACAGCTGTAGAGTAGAAAATAATTAATTTTTTGACTGAAAAAGTGATTATTCTAAGTAAACACGATCATTTAAGACATGGGATCGCTTAACGCTTAGGACTTTGGTCAACTTTTTTAGATAGTAAAAACTTCAAAGTTAATATTAAATTAAGGCTTTCCCTATCCAGTATATATAGAAACACATGCTTTATTATTACAATTCTTTTTTAAATTCGTCTATTTTTTCTGGTATATGTTTCATATTTCTACCCCTATATTGTTATACTAATTAGGTTTTTATCTTTATTTGCTACAGTGAAATATTAATAAATGTATTTGAAAATTTCAGAGAAATTGCATGAAGCATAAATGTTCATATTATGACACATAATGTGCATATTTATAAATACATGTGTTTGTATTAGTACATCGAGGTACATTTATTTCCCTAACAAACGCACTGAACGATCCACCTATTACCCATTATTAAACAACTTGGTGAAGGCTATTTTCGCATTAAATTAAGAAAATAATCCAAACTAAGTGTCACTATTTAACTCAACTCAGTGATACAACAGCCCATGAGGGCCAAGGCCTACAGTGATTATATCAGTATACGTGACCTTGGGTCCTGAGATACATGAGCAGATGTTCCAGTCAGATGGTCAGTTTGTAAGGACGTCCCTCTCGGGTGCCCCTTTCCTTGATTATCAGCGTGAGCTAGAGGCGTAGGAATAACGGAAGAACTAGAAGCTGCCATGATCTTAATTTGACTTTATTAAGATCTTAAAACTTAAACATCTAACAGATTAGATAATAATATATGAGAGAGAATCTACGGTGGTGAAACACACAATATATATATATTACCGAAATAACGTAACCCGGACCATTATCAATAACTAACTCGCCTAAACTCAATTCCAATACTATCACAGATCCTAATATTAAATAGTCACTCCTACCTTAATTTCGATCGACCGATCCAATCCTACTGGAAGTTGCGTATTTACTGGAGTGCAATGGTATGCACCTTGACCTAATGGCTCTATGTCAGGAATAACTTCTGTTGACTGACACTTAATCTTTCTAAAACCTCTTCACGCTTGAATCATTGATTATCATAACATTCCTCAAATTGCCACTCCGCTTACTCTAACTTCTGATATTTAAAAGCTTCCTAATTTGCATCTTTCCTTCCCGCTTCACTTCTTGGGTTTGGTTGGAAAAGAGTTGCCATTAATTCTGGCCCCAAAGAACCTAAAAGGACATATTAATGAAAAGACGCGTGAGCCCGTCACGAGTTTGACGCGAAACCCCCAGTGTTAAATTCCCAAGCAAGCTTGTTGCTCATTTATCGACCCACTGAAGGGATGAAAGGCTGAGTCGACCTGCCCAGCCTGAGGTTTGAACCTTGAACCTGTGGTGTGGAAGCGCCATGCAGTACCACTCAGCCACTGGGCTTAAGTGTCACTATTTACTGATCAAATTTTTTGTTTCTTTGAAAATATTAATTCATGCAGTACTAATACACATTTTCGTTAATGATGTTATATCTTAATTTTTTTTAATGAATTAATAAATATGTTTTTTTTAACACGTGAAGTTAATGATTCAATTAATATTAAAATGCAAGAGATGAAATATGAAAGGTATTACATAAGAAAAATTATCTTTTTATTGGAAAGTGAAATTAAAATATAATTATATGGATTATACAGGAGTACTTTCCTATCCGAGTAAATATTTTGAATTTGGATATGATTCTTTGCCGTTAGACGAATTCAATAATAATGCTGAACATTCAGTAATGACACTTGACAGCTCACCTGATTGATTTTACCGCACACTTATTTCCCGATTTACATGGAAGACAGGTACTTTAGAAGTTTTGTGTAAATCGAAATCTTAAATTTTTATATCGAATATCGCGTATATCGGGGAAAAATAATAAAATGGGCATAGTTCAGTCATTTATTTCAACATGAAATAAAACTGATTTGTAATTGCATTAGTATTTATTGGAATCCGCTTTTCAGTGGTGTCTTCTAGCTATATCATTAATGCTTTTTTCATATTCTGACATATCGAGCTGTGTTTATACTCGTAGAAGATCCAGCCACACTTTTCGTAATGGTGTCTCATTTTTTTTTCTTGTTGCCATTATTGTGGTTTCATTTATGGAATAAAATTTAGCAACACTTGTTACTCTTTCTTTAGTATGTTGACAATCTAAAATTTTTACTTTGCTTTCTAAAAATGTAACTTTTTTTAGAAAAAATTCTTTTGGCATGTTAAGATTTCTAAAATTCTAATACCATTATAAAAATGCTACAAAAACTGAAGTTATTTATCACTAAACAATAAATGTAAAATTTAGAAAAAATTTCTGAATAGAAAACACAATAATGTATGTGTACACTTTTCTACTGCTCAAAATTTACCACAGATATTTTTTGCTTATTTATTTATTTTTAAATCATATGAACACACACACAGAAAGTATGATTGTAGACACAAAATAAAAAATCCACATTTTTAGATTGAAATAAAGAGAATTCAGAATCGAATGGAATTTTGAAAAATAACTAGAAATATGAGCACCGATGTTGTCAAACAAACGGAATTAAAAAATGACAGCAGAATTTTTTTAACCCCATATTTTAAAAATCATGTAAAAAAAAAGTACTGTGTAATTCAGGAGATAAGTATATAGAGTTTTTAACACTTTTATTTGATCTTTGTGTGAAATCATACATAAACTAATGCACTCATACTCAAATTAATATCAATATCTAGATGCAAAGAAAATAAGGCATGTAACATCAATTCGAATTCAGTGCAGATTTTTCCTGTTACATTCTCATGAATATTTACCTTTATTACTTTTTTCACAGTGTCATGTAAATTTCTGAATGACAAGGCATATGTATGCATAATATCCGTTATATGAATAATCCATATTATAATAAAGTTAACTTTGTTCTTAGAAACTAATTACGTGTTATTAAAATAGCACCAATCAGTATATTTAAAGAGTCCAGTTAAGTTCTTTAAACTTAAAAGACTATGGAAAATATGCATTCATAAAAATTTTTAAACCCTAAATTATACATATTTTTTATGTTAATTTACAGTTTTTGCAACACAAAGCATTGTTTCTTTCGTAAAATCATCCCCTGAATTTTTTTAAAAGTAATATTTTTATTTTATTTCTATTACATATTCATTGGCTTGCTCTAATGAAGTATATCAGCTGACAACAAGAGCAAATCAGTTCCTTCTAATAATTATGTAACAATGTTAAGTTTAAAATAATGAATGTTTTTCTAAACTTATAAATTTTGGACACATTGTTATGTTTAGTTTTTATTTGGTATATGTACATATATATAAGTAAGCAAGCATATCTTTGAAAAAAATTTGTATTTTCAATTCCTACGGTTAATTCACACACTCTCTCTCTATATATTTATTTATATGTTTTGTTCAAATTTTCAATCGTTAATAAAATACATTTTGTTCATCCACTCAAGTTCAAATACATTTTTTTAAACTTGTAGTGGGTGACACTTGATGCCAATACAGTTTTTTTCATATATATATATATATATATATAATATATATATTAATCTACGTAGGTATTGACTTAAATTTTTTTTTTTATATTACTTGTTAGTAATAAGTTATATTAATATAATCTGAAAAGGCTGTTATGATATACTTCTGAAAGTAATATAGAACACATTAATTAAAAAAATTATATAAACATTGTTTAATTCTTTCACGACTAAGGAAAACATTTCTCCCCATTTTAAAAATGGGATTATCGTATTTAATTATTACCTTATCGGATTTTTTTATACAGGATGTCAAAATAGAACATATGCCGAACGCAACTACGTAAACGGAAACGTTAAAAAAAAAAAAATCTTTGAAATCAATTGGCGCCAATGATAAAGCATTCTTGAACTGTATTCTGTTATTATTTCAATTTATTGTGTCGTGTAATGATATATTACTGTGTTTTTTAACGCGTTTTATTTTACTCGATAAGTATAATTTTGTGCAATGTTAAAGTATATTTGAACAAAGGAAAACAAATACCTGATAAGGACTAATAATTCTGTTCTATTAACATAAAATTCTAAAAATAACTACTCACTGCTATTTTCGTCTAAACAAATTAAAAAAGAAACAGTTACATACAAGTTTAAGCAGTATATACGTTACAAAGATATTTTTAGAACTATAATATGACGAAAAGTATAAAATCGGAAATTTTTGAAAACAATTATTTGAAAAATGAATGCTGTGTTTGTGTAATTCATTAATCTGAATAGTATCAGTTTTTAAAATTTTAACAAACATTTTAAGGCCCAGTGGTCAAATGGTAACGTTTCGCGCTTCCACGCAAGAGGTCCGGGTTCTATTCCCGGGCTGTGCAAGGTGTTGGCTCAGCCTTCCATCCCTTCAGTGGGTCGATAAATGAGTATCAAGCTTGCTTGGGGACTAAAACACTGGGGGTTGCACTTCAGACTGACCACCTGATCGGGACATCTGCTCATGCAATTCAGCGCCTAATGGTCACAGTAGGCCCTGGCCCTCATGGGCTGTTGCGCCATTGAGTTTGAGTACATTTTATTTTGCTTAAAACTTTGAATTTATAACTGTAATTTTTGTAAAAATTAATTACAACTTAGTTAATTATTAATAATTGCAATATTTTTATTTAAAGCCAGTATTGCTTCTCATGTTATTATTATAAATTATTACAAAAATAAATAAAAGGAAAAAAAAACATTATCAACACTCAAAAATAGTTCTTACTTATAATGTATGGCATCTGGAAGTTGGAAGGCATAGTCGATCCTGTTAAGGTACGTAGAAGTGCAAAAACAGCAAAAGTAGGTGAAAAGATTGACAGAACTCCAGATCCTAACGCAACACATAAATTAACCAAGAAGGCTGTTTTTCTACCTCTCCTGAAATGTAGAAAGACGAAAGTTTAAAAAACAATACATGCAAAGAGAAATTATTTTAAACACATTTTTAAATGTTCAATCCTTTTAAAAAATATTGCTTTATGTTGAAATTAAACAAAAATATATTCACACACAATGCTTTTTCTTTTTCTTTTACTGTACATCCCAAACTATATTTAATTCATAATTGCAGTCGAACCTCTATATTGCGAATTTTTTCATGGAATCAAGAACATTTCACGATTTTCTTCATAAAATAACCTCCCCATAGCGAAGCACATTTTCTATAAAGCAAACTTTTTCTCTAGTGATTCAATTTTTTCCCCTCCCTATTTTTTCAGTATTTCTCGACATTCAAATTTTATTCTTTCTTTTAACATATTTTAAGGTGGTCATATATCTTGAACTGGTTTTATTAAGTGCCTAACTAGCCGAGAGCAATGGAATTCTGGGCGTTTCATCCAAGAAGTGCAACCTTTAACTCTCATTGTCCACAGTTCACTGAAAACATCTTCGATGTCCCCTTTCACCCTCAGTGGAATTGTCTTGTGTCCCCAAACTAGTCTCCGTTCATTCATAGTGTTGATCAGCAGTACTGGTAACTTCGTTTCTAGTAGCTCGAAAATGTCAAAACGTAAAAGCTTGAGCATCAAAGAAAAAAATTTAATTCTTCAGGAAGTGGATAAAGGCGTTAAGAAACTTTCCTTGCGATTTTTCTTTCTTCCTTTCTTTTTTTTTTATAAAATATATAAAATAAATATATATTAATTTACAAAAACATGTGAATAATTATATAGTGTTAATTTAATATGTTTTTTATGTCGTTTATGAAGAAAATAGAAACGTGAACTTCTGTATAGCGAATTTTCCATATAACGAATTTTCTTCCGGGATTTAGTGACTTTGTTATATAGGGGTCAGACAGTATTACTTATTTTTGGGTATAATTATTCATTATTATTTCAAAAAGTGAAAAAGATTCATACTTTTTTTAAATAAAAAAAATTATAGTTTAAAAAAAACTAAAAAACACGCTTTTATAGTGAATCGAACTAAAAAGTAAAAAAATAATTCTTAATATAAGAATAAAACGATTAACGAGAGAATTAATGTCATTGGGGTAAGAGCGCGGGGTGCTCTATATTAATTGTTGTAACTTCTTACTAGTTCTATTTCGAAATGCTGAGTTAGTGTAAAAATGTAGTACAAAGCACCCTACGCTTTTACCACAATGACATTAATTTTCTCGTTAATCATTTTATTCTTATATTAAAAATTATTTTTTCACTTTTTAGTTCGATTCACTATATAAAAGCGTGTTTTTTAGTTTTTTAAACTATAATTTATTTTTCATTTTTTTTAGTTCAATCTACAATAAAAGCCTGTTTTTTTTAGTTTTTAAAACTATCATTTATTCGATGTTGAATTTATCCTTGAGTTAGATATTTGGAGCCGGAATTAAATGGTTGCTAGAATTAGTCTTGCTCTTTAAATGAATATTAATTAACGAGTCTGAAGAGTATTCATTCTATCCGCTTACGGGGCCTCGGATGAGTCATAACGTTATATATTTAAAAGATTCCGTCTCTATATTTACAGGTCTAAATAATAAAAGTGTGTAAGAAGAAATATTAAATGTCAATCGTATTATCACCTTTTAAACGTATTGCTATAATGTTAATTCGTATCATCACTTCCAAACGTATTCCTTTATCAAAATAAAAAAAAATATTCAGCAGTTAGAACATACATTTATTACCTTTTAAACGTATTGCTATAATGTTAATTCGAACATCACTTCTAAAAGTACATTGCTTTACAAAAATAATAAAAAAAAGAAGTTAGAACATAAATTATTTTTTTTTCACGTGCACGAGTCTTTTTTTTTTTTTAAATTTCCATTTTCATAAAAACTAGACATATATTATGGTAAGAAATTGCTAACCCCCACCCTAACCTTTTCACATAAAAAACACTTTTTTTTATTTGTATTAACCACAAGCCTATTCGCGGTGTTAAAGTTACACCTTAATCTTTTAGTCGCTAAATCTGAAATTAATCACCAAATCTGGAAATGGCATATGGAATTAGTCGCCAAATCTGAAAATGGTTTAGGCAATAAGTCGCCAAATCTGGAATTGGTATACGGAGTTAGTCACCAAATCTATAAATTCGTATTCCTCTCTAATCAGAACAATGGAACAAAATTATGAAATTATTGTATTGTCATCGGTCCTTGACAAGTGTGCAAAATTTCGAATTAATCTGATCTTTTAAAGTGGGTAAAAATAGAGTTCAAAGATTCCATTATATACAAGTGAAACTTATATAAAAAAACGTGTTAAAAATATTTTTAATATTATTTGATGGTGGAATCAATAGTGTTGAGATTTATAAACTAACATATGACCATGAAAAATTCCACGATTTGTCCAATTGTAATTACAAAATTGAATATTTATTGGACTAAGAAAGAAAATTGCAATATAAGTTTTGTATTTAAGGTATTTTTGACAAAGAATTCAAGTATATAAAAATTTTGTTACACATTACGATCCAAGCATTTGTAACTATTTAATAATCCACATTTTTCAGAATAATATTGATTTTTCATCGTCATTTTTTATGTATCATTTATTGTTTGGAATAATGAGCTTTGAAAAATATACAAAGTAGAACATTTTTTACCGTAAAATGTTTGAGAGACTTGTTTAACATTATGGAATCTATTATTTATAGCACCATAGCTCAAACGCTTTCAAGAAGAATTTTATGAGATTTGAAATTTATATTCAAATTGAAAACGCAATACCAAGAAGAAACGGTCCAAAAGTGAAGAAATTCAATTCATTAAAATGAGAGAAATAGAACGAACAATAAGTGATCATTTTGAAATGATACTTGCAAAACAGAGCACAAGAACAACGTCAGCTTAGTAGGTTACAGGACAAATGCAGATGGCGAACACGCTGCTTCAAGTCTAAGTACAGAATCAATGAGAGTATGGATGGCGTCCTTTTGGATAGTTCTCCTTTCCCGGTCAATCATTTATCACAGTTCGTCTGCTGAAAGCGGTGGTGATATAGCACTAAGTGGCGTCCAATAACCTCCCAGACTAGTTCGATCGGTGAGAGGTCAGGAAGAATGCAGCTAGGGAAGCATTTACACATCTTTCAGAGAACGTTGGCTGATGCGTGAAGTGTTAATCACACACACAACACAGGGGTTATAGTACTGCTAAAGGGCACTGTCCATCTCCCTTTAATAACAGGACATCATCCACATTTCGATGGGTCGACATAGTGCTCTGAATATCGAACCAGAACTGACCTGCCATAATGAAGTGTCACACAGTGAAGTTTTCCACAGGTGTGGTTGTATTGGACCTGGCATTACGTTGGTATACAGTAACTATCACTTGAAAAACACAAGCGTGACTTGTCTGAGAACACGTTCTTTGCCACTCCAATGTGGGATCCTGTGGGGGGTCAATGAGAATCTTTTTAATGGACGCCGTGAATGGAGTCCACTAGCAAACCATTTAACGAGTAATGGTTCTGGTCGATATGGAAGCATCAAAAGTGTCCTACAAATGTCACAAAAGTCCAGCATAAGTGGTTTGCGGAGGGGGGTGTTGCTTATGCCACCTGATCGACGGTGTCAGGTGGCAACTGTAGCCTAGTGGTCATGAGTTCAAGCCTAGTACCACTGAAGATCCACCATGTAGGAAGAGATTCACGTTAAATCTGTCGAGGCTCAAACGTCCTCCTGTTAGTGTAGTGTGGAAGTTAGTAAGGGGGGTGCCAGCTCAGGTGTCGTTTTTGTCACTTGACCATGGTTCAAAATTACGAGGTCTGTCGCCAAAAGCCCTCGTGTAGTTGAATAGTGCGACGATAATATTCACTCACTCACTCACTCGACGGTGTCAGATCGAAGCCTACAAAATTCATCGTGGTAAAGGGCTAGATGTACGCCCGTCGTTAACCGTAGCTTTGAGCACCATGCAGGTAACAGAACATTTTGTCTCGATTCCACCACCATTTTTAAGGGAGAACACCCTGGGGGTGGTCAGGGGCTTCCCGCCTCTTTTTTCCTTCCACCGACCTTATGAAATGACTTGCAGCTCTGCAAAATTTAGAGTGCACCCATGCCGCAAAGGCGCTAAACATTTACAAACATCCATGCCTTCTCCGGGATTCAAACTCGGGCCCTACGGCACAGCAATCAACGTCCCTAACCACTATACCGGGCGTTGAATGCATCAATCCACTTGTTAATGTCTTTCTGGTCATACCAGCACCCTTCACATTTGTCACATTTCCTTGCTCGAACCATTTGTATCACAGCCGATATACAATGGTCGTGGTATGTAGAGAGTGTCATCAGAGATTCGGCATATGGACTAACCTACCAATGACGTAATGTACACCCCCACATCACGGAGAGGGGGGGGGCAGGGTTCTAGGGGGCCTGTACAATGATTTCCCTGCTGGAAATAATGTGACGGATATTGTCCGGGTTCCTTCGCTTATATACAAATAAACTTTTCCCAGAGAGTTACACGTTTTGGTAAACTTTTATTTGGTGAACTCTGCCTATCCTGGAATTTTAATTTTCTGGTCACTCCTCTTTGATGTTACAGTGTGTGGCCGCGGTAGCCGAGTGGTATAGGTATCGGACCGTGGCTTGCCTTGTCACGAGTTCGAGCCCAGTACCACTAAAGACCCGCCATGTAGGGCAGCGATGCACGTTAAATCTGTCGAGAGCTGAAACGTCCTCCCGTTGGTGTGGTGTGGTAGTTAGGAGAGGGGGTGCCAGCTCAGGTGTTGTCCACGTCACTTGACCATGGTTCAAAATTACGTGGTCCGTCGCCAAAAGCCCTCGTGTAGTTGAACAGTGCGACGTTAATATTCACTCACTCCCTATGTTACATTTTTGATGTCACGCAGTGTATAGTAATTATAAGCTAACAAATCAAATATGTAAAAAAAAAATCAATTTAATTTAATGAAAGAAAATAGTTGATTTTATACAAGTTAATTATCTATTTCAATTCATTAATCTTTTGATACAAGAATTTAACTATTTTTAAAACATTAATATTGATACTAATTTTGTTCAGATGTGATAAAAAATTGCGAAATAAGGTTGCACAATTTTCATAAAAGCTTATTTTTTTACAAAGAATTTCCTAAAAAAACCTACTTTTCATTAAAAATTACATATTAAAAACTTTATACACTTATGTCATTTCTGATAATTTAAGTGTTTGTAGAGTCATTGCTTGAACCTTCCAATCGGTCCTTGAACTTTATCAAAGTTAGAATTAACAACTTCGAGAAGTCTTGATAAGACTTTTTTTCTAAATGCTGTTTTTAGTTGTATTGAGTAAGCATTGACGTTGATCGAGTGCAGGATTTACTCATCTTTTCCAAAAAGTGGATAACAAACGTGTAATTTGAAACTCATAAACGTGATAATTCCGTACCGCATTCAGATAATTCAGAATTGTTTACTATTTTGTAAACAATGCTGAAATATGTGAATGAAAAGAGTCATTGATAGAAAAAAACAACGCCTAAGAGGAAAGGCCAGAGGTCAAGCAGAAAAAAAATTAAATGTTATATATTTTTATGAAATTTTTTAAAATCCTGAAAATCGGATTATTCTTTCCAATTGCTGTCACTAAAATAAGCCACACAATTATTCAACTTCTTACATAAACGAACGAAAGGCCGTGGGTAGCCTAGTGGTTAGAGCACCGGACCGGAAGGCCTGGGTTCGATGCCCGTACCGCCAAATACCCTGCGAGTACACGCGGGGCACGTGCTCGTTAAATCAGTGGGTCCGAAAGTCTTGTGGGCTGAATCACGAGTGCAGGGAACTGGAGAAAATTTCCCTCCATTTCAGTTCCATGCCTAAATTGTGGAGGTGGAGATAGGTGGCGTCGCCATCTATTGTTCCTTCGGGAATTTCTCCGAGCTAAATCGTACTGTCACCTATATGGTGCTCAAGGCTAAAAGCCAACGACAGGCGTACATCTAGCCCATTGCCACGATGAATTTCGTGGGCCTCGATCTGACTATGTCAGGCAGGTGGCATGAGCAACAACATGAATAAATTGATAAGAGATAAACAGAGAGGACCTCATGAGGCAATTAATGTAATTAACTGTTTTTAACTGTAAATAATAAATGTAAATAATCATGTATTTATTTATTATGTATTGTATTATTAAAAAGTTAAATGTAATTAACTGTTGATATTAGTTAAATTACTTACCTAAGTTAAGGAATTTTATTTGGAAATAAGAACTGTTTATATATATAGTAAGAATTCAATTTATATGTTTAAATAAAAAAGGGTGTTTAGAGTAATACATAAGAACAGATAATATATATGAAGAATAAATGTTCGGATATATTTTAGATACGAAACAGAATTATCGCAAAATAAATGAAATATCAATAATGTTATATTATTACAGAAAGTAATGTTTAAAAAATAGAATACCGAGAATGATATGTGTTTTCTAATATTTGTGCACAATATTGCAGTTCTTCATATATGCATAACATATTCAAATTTTAAAAAATAGTGTATGAACTGAAACAGATTTTTTAAAAAAAAAAATTTGACTAATATCATGTTACAGGACAATATTTAGAACGAAAAATTTTTTAGCAACTTTTTTCATAATAAATTTTTATTTTTCAATACCTACACAAAAATCCTTAACACATTTTACCACAGACAATTTCATTTCTAAGCGCGTCAGCAATAATTACTAGGTCTCCGCTACAGTTAAAAAAATCTAAAAGCTTTATTAATGGTAAAAAAAAATCATGCTCTGCTACACACAATATTTGTACCTAAAATTAACTTTTTATAAAGACCCAATTTTCATGGTTCAGGGATTATTTCGCATTTAAGTTTGGCTGAAAGACTTGTAGCAAAAAAAATCGAGTTAAATTCTCGTGCACGTTTGCAATACATTCGATTTTGATTCTTCTTAATTTGTTTTTGCAGTACAGTTAGTTTATTTCTAAGCTTAAAAAATATTCTTTTTATTCTAGGGTTAAATTTTGAAATTGACCCGATTAGCTTCCATTTTACCAATAACTTTTTTAATGCTCTTCCTTAAACAAAATTGCTTCTAGAACTTTCGAATCTCTGCCAGCTGTTATAAGCAGCTGCCAAGGTCCACAAAATTGGACAATTGTCGAGAAATAAAAAATGATCAACTCTTTTCTGTTTAAAATTTTTTTCTCTGATTCGATAATGGAATTTTGAAATCACCCTGCTAGGAAATATAAAAATGTGTAGAGGTCTTACACTATGTTCGATTAATTATTACTGTAAGAATAGATAATAATAATAATAAAAAAAATTGCACACGCACAGGTGCATATATATATACAGTCGAACCTCTATATTGCCTCTATATACCTCTATATTGCGGGCTTAACATGGTGCGATTTTTTGCTTACATATGTTGGGGGCCCTATAGTTTAGGGGCCTCGTATCATTGATACGGCTGATACGGGGGTAGCTACGCCCCTGATAATTGTTTCCGTTTTTCAGTTCCTACAATTAGTTCACTCTCTCCCTATATATATATATGAAGAAATTTATATAATATATCAAAAACAAGAAATAATAGATAATGAACATAACAAGAAACAACGTAATAAAAAAATAAAAGCAAAACATGAAGATCGAATTTATAGAAAAATACAAAAAAGGAAATAGAAATGAGAACCTAGCGAGTCAGAAAACAATTTCGGACTAAGGACCAAATAAGTGGGGTTAAAGTAATTTGAAGGCACCAACCTACCCCTTTGCAACTCGGTAGGAAAAATCAAATAAAATAAATAAAAATTCAAAGTATATAAAATCTCACAAAAAGTATGATAAAACACCTACTACTATTCTACAACAAATTCTCCTAAAATCTTAAAGCACAGAAAATTCCTAAAAAAATTACTAAAGAATTACATAAGAAAAGGATTTTTCAAAAAAGAATTTTGTAAAATTTCTACTCACAGAGCTTTTTCCAAGAGTCTTGAAATTAATGGAAAGTTCACTGAGTTAAAAAAACCAGATTATACATAAACGCATCTTTTAATCGAGCCAGCAAAGACAGATGCCAAGAGAGATGACAATCAAATTTGGTTGGCTATGAATTGGTTGGTTGTCAAAAATGTAGAAATTTTTAAAATGTGTAAGATGTTCAAGATATGTGTGGAAAAATGTAAACTGTGAGAAGAGTGTAATAATATAATCTTCACAGAGCAAGAACCCTAACATGCTGACTTTGAAATCCTACTGTTGTGTGGTGGATTTGGAATTAGAAATAGCAAGACGATTAATGTATTTGTGATGAATATACAGTTCTTAAGAAGTTAAAAGGGTAGTCATGATCTAAACAGCATTGAAATTTTTTTTGTTTGATATTATTGAATTTATCAATTTTTTGGGTAGTTGTTATTTCTAAATAAAAAAATTCAAAATAATATTTCTATAAATTGATAAATGTAAATTACTATTCCATACATGAATTTTAATTACATCTAAAAGAATCTCTTTTGTCAAAAATGTTACTGACTACATTATTTTTAATAAGATGCGTCTAAACCCAAGAATTCAACCATATTAGAGTTAAAGTTAGTTTTAAGGAGGTTGAGATAGTCAGGATATAGAACGTAATATTTGGCTTCACAAAGATATACTACTTGACAAACAAGCAGCTTTTTGAAACTGCGAAAACTACTGAACAAAATTCAAAACAATTTTTCAATTCCCATTATAAGTTCACACAATCTCCCTATATATACATATATATATCTTATTCAAAATTTCAATCGTTAATAAAATACTTTCTATTCATCCATCCAAGTTCAAATACATTTTTTCAAATTTGAAGTTTATGACACTTGATGTCGATACAGTTTTTTTCAAATATTTATTCATTAATTAAATTAAAAAATGAATACATAATAACAAACAAAAATAATAGTCCAACAGCATATATAGAAAGGAAAATCGTTCCCTGTACCACTGTAGCGCAATGGATAGCGCGTTGGACTTTTAGTTCAAATGCCGTGGGTTCGAATCCCACCTGGGATGGCCTAATTTCTGAGAACACGTGATTTCCTTTTTACTATACTATTTTTTTGAATAATTAAATTTATTTAATGAATAAATAGTAACAAACAAAAAAAATTGTCCAACACCCTATATAGCAAGGAAAATGGAAAAATTTGCAAGGAAAGTCGCTTTCAATTTTTTCACTTAATATTGTGATTCTGTCATATGTATATACATATTTATATTAATTTTAACTAATTAATAAAAGTAACTAAAATAAAAATTTTCTTAGTTGACCAAGTGGGAATTGACTTAATTTTTTTTTTATATTACTTGTTTTTTTTCTCAACACTGTTTTTGCTTTCCTATGTGATTCTTATTACCTCTTTTTAAATAGACCAATGTTAAGCTGGACAACCAACATTAAAGGATTATTAAACTGAATATCCAGAAAGCTGCCGTAAATATAAACACAATATCTGATAAGCTTACAAGAGTTGTTCGTCAAACGTGTTGAGTATAGCATGATAATTTGCCTAGCCTCTTAACGATTTAATTTAAACTAGATAAATCCATTACTTCATTTATCTCACTGGATGAATCAACAGGACTTAACGAATTCGTTCTTGAGAACAGCGCGGTGGAATCTGGATATTCAGAGAATTTGTTGAGTGTTCAGGCGAGACATTAAGATAACACTTAATGGATTAAATGAGAGAAGGGATGGATACGTCAATTTTGGAATAATGATATACGGTGGGTAAGTGGTGAAGTGATAACAGATGAATTCATTCTCTCTAATTTTAGAGCGGGAAACAATAATCTTATCTAAATGGTGAATGATTTAAGTGATATACTTAACATAGATAGGTCTCGGTTAAATAATTGAAAAGTGCTTAAAGAAGATTTTGAGTTGATTCAGTTTATCAATAGCAGAAATAATTTGTATCTGTCAGAAAAAAATACACAGTGTCTGATATTTAGTTTTCGAATTTTTAAGGTGAATAATTCAGATAGTGTTACTGTTCGACTCAGCTTTTACCGAAAGTTTTAGTAGTTTTGACTCTAAACCAGTGATCTTCAAGCTGTGTTCTACGGAACCCTGGGGTTCCACGAGTCACAGTAAAAAAATCGAAAAGAAACTTGTAATGTGTATGCAAAATGAATTCACGTTCTCTAAGAAGTTTGTATTCCCACAAAAATTTAAAGCTCATCGCTATCATTAAGAAACTGAAAATTTTATCTACACATAATAACTTTATTTTGCAATACTTTTGAAACTTTATTATAAATGTAATAAAAGAATATTAAAACGTTTTATCTTTATATATATATTACCTACTAGATTGTGAATATTTTATTGTTTACTATCCCGGGTCCCACGAAATAATTTTATACTCGTTAGTACAACGCCTTGCAAAACTAAACAGTTATGGAAAATGCACCTTTTTATATTTGTGGAAAAAAACACCTACAGTAAAGGAGTGGGAATAACTTATCAACATATTCAAATTTAAAATTCTAAATTAATGCAAAAGAACAGCTCCTAAGTTTAATGTAAATTCATGCAAAATAAGCAGTATTGCTCACACCATTTTTAATGCCATTAGAACATTGTGTATAAGCGAAAATATTTCTCAACGTGAGTGACGACAAAAACAAAGTATAGAAACAAACAAAACTCAGAATATGTAATGTGGTTGCAGTTAAACTAAATAGGCCTAGACTTCAACAGTTCGTGTGAAAAAATTCACAAGCACATATCCCAGTTACTAAACATAATGCATGGGTAGATGACACTTGGAAATAATTTCTACGAAAATAATTTCTAGTTCTAGGGGTTCCACGAAAACACCTTCTTATTCAAGGAGTTCCGGTATTTGAAAAATTTTGAAGACTTCTTCTCTAAACAATTACTACCAAGCAATGGGTTAAATTCATTTGGTGTCATAGTCACATGATAAATGCAATCACATGTTTCCTACCAACTTGTACATGCACTTCGTTGTTGCCAACTTTTGCTTGTTGCAGCTTCTTTTGAAAATTATATATTTGTAAGCAATAATAGCACCCATAGGTAAAAATAAAATGCATTTGATTTAAAAAAAAACGCACATAATAAAATTTTTTTAAACTTTGAAACATTTTTTTTTTGAAGAACTTTAATACTTGAATATCCTTATAAAATCCTCAAACTTTAAACTGTATCTAAATTTTTCATGCTCAATTTTTCAAGTACTAGTCTCACATATCAGTTTTTATATTTAAGTCACTTAAGTTGTTTTTTTTTTTTAACGGTTTGTCAAATTAAGTTATGTTAAATAAAATGATAATACTAAATCTAAACTCATTATTTTCTATCATCAAGTTGTTTTAGAGTTTATTTTTAATATTCCAAGTCTCTGAAATAATAGTTCTTAATTTATATACATTTTAAAAGTCGATCAAACAGTTTTCTTTCTAAAATCTTAATTTGTTTGCATAATTTCTGTTTGGAATTTAGCAACACGCAGAAAATCGTTTGATATTTCTCGACCTCATAATATTTTCTTTCGCCCACGTGGCCTTCTACTTATGATATCAATAAACACCAGTTTCCATCTTTTATACATAATTCCAGCAATTAGACTGACATTTGTCCTTCCAGAGTTCCTTACTCTCGGTTGAGTTCTAACCATTCACAGCCATCTTTCCTTGCTGTCGCGAGTTAAATAAAATATTTAATCTTGTATTCTCTTGGAAACGCAGTCTGGTTAAAAGACCATTCATTTTCTTGTCTTCACTCACTGTGTTTATAAAGCTTTCTTTACGCCGAGGTTAAAATTATTTCTAGACAAGGATCGTCGTGGCTAAAAATAAACTATCTCATTTTACCTGTCTATGCAAATGTTACAATGTAAAATTTAACCATGAGAGAGTAACGTGAGGAAATGTTTACTAACACTACAATTAGAACAGATGATGCAAGGCATGTGTTCTAAAGAAGAATCAGATGACGCAAATATATTTTCATGATGAAATGTTTTTTTGGTAAACGGAACTGAAAAATATCGAGTTCGAGAACGTTAAAATATATTCTAAATTATTTGTATATTGCAAATTTAGTAACAATTCATACTCTTGTTTTTAAGTATGGTAATGAGAGTTAAAACGAAAACAATTCTGAAAGTGGCAATATTGTGAAGAGTAAAACATTTCAATACATTCAGTGAAATGCTAAATGTTTTTAAATTAAATATTTTAATTACTTTTCTTACATTGCTCTTACTTACATAAAGTAACCCTTTTCTTCCCTTTTTTTGAGAAATTGATATTTTAAAAAAAGAGTTTTTATTATTATTTTTAAAAATATAGTAAATAATTTTAGGAAAAACTAAAATACTAAATTTTTGCGAATCGTTTACATTATATTATATCATATTGCAAATTTAACTAACTGTAAAATAAGAATGACATACATTATTTCTATGAAATTGTTTAAATGTACAATATATATGAAGAATTTCACATTATACTAAACTAAAAATGAATTTAGTTTGATTTTAATTTATAAGTAAAGAGTACGGAGAGATTGTAAGGTTAAAAATATATAGTGGTTACATAAGACAAATAAAATCTCTCTCTCTCGTTATCTAATTTCAAATTTTTATTGGATGTTGCTTTTGAAATATTACCAGCAATTCTTTAACTATTCTTTTTATTTCATGCTCCAAAATTTCAAAGTTTTGAAAAATTCGATTCTTACAGAAATTATACACAGAATATATATTTTATCTTTAAATTCTATATAAAGATTAATATTTTATTATTTTTTTTCCCTACAACATGAAGAATGCCTGGTTTTTAAGCAACGTTTAAATTCTTTTCGTTATCGTACTTTTTTATTGAGTGTACCGTAATAGTTTAATCAAATTTTGAAGTGAGTAGTGAAGGAAAAAAAATATTGATATAGAGATTTTTAGACATCCTGATTTTCAAAAAGATCACATAAGTTGCACAATAACGAGTTTTCCATTCTCTAAACACGTAACTGTTACTTAGCAAGCTTATTTTAAACTCATGAGTAGTCAACCTGAAAAACAAAACCCAGACAACAGTGCTGAGTTGTGCATTACTTTTTATTACTTAAGGATTTGTTCCAAGATTTTCTGTAAGGATTAGTAAATTAGGAGAGTATTAATGACAGAATATATAGCATTTCTTTTTAATTCTGAAGGATACTTGATACAATAGCCTGAAATATAACCAAAGGAAGGAAAATAAATATTAAACCTTCATTTGAAATTATTTAGTTTAAATAGTGCATTTCTCATGGAAGTCTTAATGGCTTTAGAAACAAAAATAATATGTGAAAGGAATGCTGTCTGAAATTTGAATTCGTTATATTATATAAATAAAAAGATATTAAAAATCCCTTCATTTTTAATTTTGAAAATATCAAAAACATTTAAAAAATTAAAATTAGAAAATTGTGATGAAGCTATTTTTTTTTAAAAAAATGAATAGAAAAGTTTTAGTATTTTTTTTTTTTCAGAATTATGACATTCAGCAACAAAAATGTTTATACAATTCACATACAAATATCAAAGTTTTTCTTTATTTATTTTTTAATAATACGGATTAAATATGATCTTAATACAGTTTACTTTTTAGTCAAAAAAAGCTATTGAAAAAATAAATATTTCGGTGATATGATGAACACACTCATAAAAATCTGAACCAAGTAATCTTTTATTTATTCGTTTTTTTCGAACAAAAAAAATTATATTCTTTTAAAATTGTAATATTAAAAAAATCACCTAGAATGTATATTTTAGAGTAAGATTTTTGGAGGTCTGTCAACTCAGTTCAAGAAATTCTTTTATTTTATGAAAAACTTTTTTAATGCGGGAAAAAAGCTTCGACTTTTTGAAGCCAAACATTTTATCTTTAATGGATAACATACAATTTCAACAGTCTTAGCAACAGCGGATAATTACCTCGAAAAAATCCCCCCTCCCCATGTTTTCGAACTTGTTTGTAAGTGTTTTTGAATTACTTCCAATTATTTTTAAAAAAGAAAAAAATATTAAAATTTCCGCAATCGAATACACAACAAAACATAAATCTCTCGCATGAATTATAAATATGCTACATTTAGTAACGTACAAGTTATTAATATCGAAGGATTAAAGGGAGATAAAAATTTTTAGAAGAGATAAAGTTGGACTTGTCAATGAAAAAAAAAACAAGAATAGAGAAGAGTAAGATGAAAAAAATAAGGAAGTAAGAACACATAAAGAAACTTACTTGTCTGCCATGGCGGAAAAACAATAAGTTCCAAGAACGCTTCCTGCGTTGGCTAAGGTTAGAACAAGACTCGGAAGATAATTATTATCGCACACTAAATCCCACTGAAAAGTAATAAACGTTTTCAATTAATTTGAATACACATTAAAGATATATTAAATTTAAAAAATATTAACAAAATTTATTTGTCAATCATTCGTTTGAAAAAACATTAAAAAATATTTAGCATTTTATTATTTTTTAACACATAATTAATTTTAAAAAAAAAGCAGAAAAAAAATTGACGTAAATATGAAAAAACTCAGAAGTATAATATTATCAAAAATGCTAAGTCTTAAATAAACAATATAATATTCCAAAGAGAAAAAATTAAGGTATCCGAACTACGTTCGGAACCGTGATTTTGCAAAAGCATATAGATGGATAATATTTATGAAATTTAGTGTCACTTAGATTAGAAAATGTATATAAAACTGTTTTAAGAATAGTATATATATTACAATAAAAAATTATTTAAGTACAATATTTCGGCTTAGAATAACCTTTTTTCAAAATGTTCTCCTTTTGTGAAAAATGCTTCTATTATAATAATATTTTGCCTGTCTATAGCTCAAACCTCTGTACAGAGGCTCAACTAGAATTTTTGAAATATATAACTTAGAAATGGGTTTATCCGTGTTTTACGACAACCGAGGGGAGAAATTTTAAGAAAAAAACACCGATAATTATTTCAAATGGTTGTAACTCTGAAAATAATGTGAATTTTTCAAAAATCATAGTTGAGCCTCTGTACAGAGGTCTGAGCTATATACAGGCAAAATATTATTATAATAGAAGCATTTTTCACGAAAGGAGAACATTTTGAAAAAAGGTTATTCTAAGTCAATTTTTAGACGAAATATTGAAGTTAAATAAATTTTTTTGTCAACATGTCCTTATATAAAACAATTTTATATATGTATTCTAATCTAAGTGACACTAAATATCATGAAAATTATCCATTCATGCGCCTTTTTAAAATCACGGTTCCGAACGTATTCGGATACCTTAAACAGAGATTGAGGTAATATTTCTCAAAAGGAATCTGGATAAGAATATGAATTTTTTAGCGTGATGATAATTTTTAGGAGCAATTGAAACAGTTACCACATTACGGCTGTCCTCTCTAAATGTATATAAGAACCTGAACTAAACTTAAAACTCATTTTCAGACTTAAAAATCTCATAATTTTCGGGAAAATTGGCAATATATCAATTCATACACTATTTACAAAGAGTTGCATTCTTAAAATTTGAAAACATTCTTCTAATAAGTAATGTTCTTTCCTTAAGTTGTAGAATGAAAATTCATTTAGCATCATGGTATATAAATGATGAACTATGAAGACAAATTAATACCTGGAAAAAATGCATCAATTCAGATAAAAATGAATAATGTAATAAAATATGCTGCTCTCTAAAAAACAGAGAAGTCAGAATGTCATATTAATAGTAGAACACTTTTTTATGTGAAAAAAATGTTCCGATTTTGTGTGAGTACTACTATTTAATATTACGCACAAACAACCTCAAATATCAAAAGTTGACGATTTTTATTAATATGTTAAGAGTAAACCGATAGAAAATATGATAAACTAATATCAGTTTTTACTTTTTTATGGGTACATATACAAAGTATCTATATTCCATAGAGAATGATCCTTCTAAAGACCTAAAAATTAAATTTTAGTGAGGGTTTTTATGTAATTAAGGTATATTTTTTTTATATAATTAAGATATGTTTCTAAACAAGAAGTAGAATTCAAATATACATGAATGTATGGAAAATAATAACTAATATCTAGTTTAATAGATTTCTAAACCTCCAAAAAGTTGTTTTACAACATCTTTATTGCTCTAACAAATATTTCACAAAACTGAACTGAATTATAAAAAGCACGAATAAATTGAATTAAGTTTAGTAAAAGAATTATTATTAAAGAGTTTTTGCCACACAGAAAAATTTAGATTAATTTTCAAATACTTATATATTAAACTATTTAAAGCGTCAGTAGTGCATATCATATGATATTTTGTACTTTCAATTGTATCATACACGACATATCAAAGTATTTAAAAAATTTTAAAAATATTTAACAATTTTAAATCATATTATCAAAAATATTTACGAATCGAGCAATACAAAAGTATTCTAAGGATAAAATTTTGGTTTCAAAGATTCATACATCGAAATTTGGGCTGATAATTTGTTAAAACTTAAAGAAAAGAGAATTATAAAAAAATATTTATTACCTTCGACACAATAGTTTCTTCATACCATTCCTTTTGATATTCCCATCCATAGCTGCACATACTTTCTGGTCTTCTTGGAATAATTTTGCCGAATGTTTTTACTTCGGGAAACGCGCCTTTTGATTTGAATTCTGAAACTAACGCCGTATAATTCTGAGAATACATAGAACACTTTGAGAAAGTTCCGTCATTCAGTCTGGGAATTGCAACGTTTTTAATTTCGGTCTCAGATAAGTTTAGAGAAGCCAATTCAGGAACGTAACACCAGTGATCTGGAGTAGCCACCATGAAAATCACATTCAATACATAAAATGCAGAAGCGAATGTGGTTGGCATCATGAATTTAAACAGTAATGACTTTTGGTAGTTTCCAAACTCACCGGCATCTTTAAGAATGTCTTCGAAATCCATTCTTCTAACTTTAGATTTATCAAACTATACAACTAAACAAACTAACTTAAGATTTATCAAACAAAACAATTTTTAAAAATTAGAATAAGAATAATTTTTGCTTAGATCAGAGTTGCAAAATTTTAAAATTCAAAACTCATAAATCGGTAACAAAAAAAATTAAAAAATAAACTTATCAGTTCATTTGTCCAGTCTGCTATTTCGTTCCCTGGATGATACTAAATTTCAACTAATCTAGGAGAAGGTGTAATGGAGGGGATTTCAAGACAAGCTTATGGAGAACAGAAACAACAGCGTGGATTTTTATAGCAAAAGTTGAACAGCGCGCTACACAGCTTTCGAAGGTTACTGACGTCATTTGCCCAAGTAGAGATAATATTTTTTCTTTTCTTTTTTTCCTCTTGGGCTTCCAGAAGGAGTGAGAGGAGAAGAGAGTGAGAGGGCTTTGGCACGAACCTTGAAAGATCTTTGAACGTTAGTCTTCAAGTTGAGATTTTGGAACTTTCGCAAATTGTGTCTAATGATTTCACAATAGCTTATTTTTTTTGTCAAAATCATTGTATCATTATTGAGAGATTTCTGGGAGGAGGGAAGTGATTATATATGCGAATTACATTTGAAATTTTACTGATTTAATTTTAATTCTGCTTGATTATAACAATAATTTCGACTGATTTTTCTTTTACTAATTCATTTTAATTTATCTAGTTCTAGTTGTCAAAAGTATTAAATTAATTTACGAAATATTTTTTTAAGTGATTTTATTCGTTAATACATGATTATGTTCTATTTCAAAATATGCAATTAAAAGTCTACTATATTGAAAATGTTTTCTTTTCTATATATTTTATAATTTTATCTTGTGTATAGAGAGCAAGAGGAGATAGGGGACAGAGAGAGAGAGAGAGCTAAAATTTTTAAATTCGTGTTTCACTAAGGAATACATTCTCTTTTGATTTGCTTTTCTGTGTTCATTACACAATAGCAAATTACAGAATTGGCACAATATTACACAAAAATTATAAAAAAATTAGATCATTTTTTTTTTAAAAAACCCTGTGCTATTCGATATATTTATGTTTAGATACATGTTTAAAAAAATTAAAAATATGAATATGAGTACATTCTGATCACCCATTCTCATCTTAAAAAAATAAGAAAGAACGTTCTTACTTAATACTTAAAAATGGCAAAACTGCTTACTGCATTTTAACTTTGGCTACTAATTCTAAGAACAGGATTTCTTTTTACAAAAAAAATTAAATTCGCCACACTTAAAAGCAGTATTTAACTACTATTGTATAATCAACAGAAACTAAATGCTGTTTTTACTGTAGCATTAATAACAGAATTTATTTCCTGATTTAATTCAAATGCCATACGTTGACTAAAGAGTTCATTCTGTGCCAAACCAATAACGTTTTTAGATTGACAATGACTGGCACTATTAAAAAGTCGGTTAATAGGTCTGTTTTTAAATGTATTTTAAGCCTGAAACCCCCTTGCGTAATTAAAGCGCTTGTATACACGAGAATTTCGTTTGACTAATTATGCGAAAAACATTCAAATAAGAATTTTTGGGGACGGTACGAGCACTCTCTCTATTATTATTTAAAAGTGTAATGTTGAAATGAAAAGTATTAAATTATTCGAGAGATTCAATTGGAAAGTTACTTTATATGTAATCTAATAACTTGGATGTTCTCCTCTCCTCCCCTAGGATGTTTTCCCTCAAAATTGGGGCAGAATTGAGCCAAATCGTACTGTCACCTGTACGGTGCTCAAAGCTACGGCTAATAGCAAGCGTACATCTAGCCCTTTACCGCGAAGAATTTCGTGGGCCTTGATCTGATACCGTCAGAAAGGTGGTATTTGTTTCAAAAGCAAAAACAACGTGATTGCCCGAATAATAATTTTTGATTTTTTTTTTCACTTAAGATATCGAAAATGAATCTTAAATCAAGTGATATTGAAAATGTTATCAGACTGATTAGCGGCCACAATAGCCGAGTGGTCCCGGTCACGACCTCGCGGCTTGAGTCTTGAGTTCGAGTTCTGGTGTCACTGAAGACCAGCAGTGTAGAGGAGCTGGTACACATAAAATCTGTCGTGGTGTAGAAGTTTAGAAGGTAAGTTGTCAGCTCAGGTGTTGTCCTCATCACTTGATCGAAACTCAAAATTACGAGATCTCCCGCTTTGCTGTAGAGTGCGACATTAATAAAAAAACCAATCTGTTTGATAGTTTCTTTGTTAATATACATTAATCTTAGACACAACAAGGGCTATTGGTGACGAGTTTTTTTGATTTTCGTGGTAGCACCATACTCTTTAAATACCCTTACCTTAAGAAGAATAATTTTTTGCCAACATCAAGACTTTGAGCTTCGATGATTTACCGTACAGCAACAATATGCTGTCAGAGCGTAGTCTATTTTTATGAAATTATTACATTCCTTTTATTAAAAGAAAAATATGCATAAGATGTTCTAAGCAAAGCAAGGAAAAAAAATTAATGCTCTAATTCTTCATAAGAAACAAAAGGTAGTATAAATTCTTTCGAATGTTGATGCGTTACTTAGATTATTTTGAAATTTTTTAAGGGACTTTTCTGGAAAAAGAAAGAAGGCTAATTTCGCAAAAATCCACTGTGTGTGTGTCTATCTATTGTTTTTGAAGACCAATAGGAGGAACAAATAAAAAGAAAAAAAACCATTGAGGAATGTTGGAATTACGTAAAATACAATTTCAAAACAAAACAGGCTGCAACTCTACATGTTAAATAAGATAAATGAATTTATTAAAAAGGGAAAGATGCTAAGTCACGATTGGGATGGAGAACAGATTTATTCAGATTGCATCATTTTCCTCCGCGATAACAGATTAATTCATCACTTTATATGGTGACGTTGATGAAAAGAATGAAATGTAATCAAATTTTCAAATTATATATATTTCAAAAAATTGTATTTTTGGAAAAATTTAAAACTAAAGACAATAACACACTCCATAATTACAGAACATTGTACTGGATATGCAGTCAATAGAATTTAAAGAACGAATCCTTTGCCCAATTTCAATTTTCCTTTTACTTGTATTTTCTTAATGATTGATTGAATATTAACGTCACACTGTTCAGCTACACGAGGGCTTTTGGCGACGGACCACGTAATTTTGAACCATGGTCAAGTGACGTGGACGACACCTGTGAGCTGGCACCCCCTCTCCTAACTACCACACCACACCAATGGGAGGACGTTTCAGCTCTCGACAGATTTAACGTGCATCGCTACCCTACACGGCGGGTCTTTAGTGGTACTGGGCTCGAATTCGTGACAAGGCAAGCCACGATCCGATACCTATACCACTCGGCTACCGCGGCCACTGTATTTTCTTAAAGTCTAGTATTAGAATCAATATTGCTTTGAAAATATATACAGTAATACTTCGAACTTACACGATAGGTGGGACTGAGTGATAACCAAGTATGTCGGGGAATAACTTCGCATATAAATACTTATAAATTATTTTTAGTTGGCCCGGTGACAAAAGAAAATAATAACTTAGAAAAAAAAATGTTTTATAAAATTATAGATACACTAGTACAAAATCTAGAAGGTTTCATAAAATCTAACAAAGTATTTAGTCTGCTGCCTGAAAGATTTTTTTTTCTCCGGCAAAATTTTCTGGTAGCATGCTAATATTTTTTTTTTTTTTTTCATTCCTTGTTTTGTTGAAAAAAAAATACTCTTTCGGTTTTTTTTCCTCCAATGTAGTGCGTTTTGGCATTTTTTACCTTTGCAGATCTAGTTCATTCCCCAGGAGCTGGTATCACTTTTTAGTGCGGCACCATATAGGCGATACCAATTGCCGCAAGTAATTTCGAAGCCCAGTTTCCTCTCCAGAGGGAGGCACCTGAGCTCTGACGATGCAAAATTGAACTTAGGAATTTAATTTTGCCGAAAGCACCCAAGCCAAGCGGGCACTTCAAGGGATTTTTTACAAACCGCATAATCATACGACAGGGACGCTGTCGATTTTCTGCATCTTGAAAATCCACCGACTTGAGCCGGGGTCGAATCCGCAACCTTAGGTGCAGAAGGCCTGCGACAAACAACCCAGTCGGCTATATACTACTTCGTTGGAACATATATTTTCTAAAATTTGAGAGCCTTTTTCAATTAAACTGAGGCCTGTCAAATTCTCACTTATCATTCGATCTTCTGATTGAACTGGGTCTGAAGACTCAAGTTCTTCAACGTCTTACTCTTAGTCATACATTTCTACGAGTTCATCAATTGTCAGCTCCTGATTGTGAGAATCCAGCATCACTATCAACTTAATCTTGAGCATCATCACTATCCAGTTCTGAATTTATTTGCCTGGTAAGATTGACAGTTTCTTCAATCAAATTACCGATTTCATAAGGCTCTGGCAGTAATTCTACCTGGGTTTTAATTACGAAAAAAAAAAAAGACAAGATATGAAAATTGCGTAACTCCGAATTCGCGTAAGACGAGATATTTCTGCAATTGAAATGCTGGATTTCTATTTTTTAAGAAAATATAATACGCTACAGTTTCTGTTTGGAAGGACATTCATTTATTCTATTAATGACATAATCAACACTACTTAAAAATTTCAGTTGTAGAGTGACGATTGTTAATTTAAAAAACACAACACGCAGAACTAATTTGGTGTCTTAGAAAGAACTTAAGAATGGAAAAAAGTGTAACATTACTATATACTATTGGGTATTAAAATTGTAACACCAATAAAAAAAAGGAAAGCAAGTAGTAAAATTTTACTTATTGTTTGTATACAATATAGTAGGAAGAAAATATGATTTAATTTGTAGGAAATTTAGAGGTATACTGGGTCCACAATTAATATACACATCTTCCACCTGAGATAGCTAAAATTTTTGTAACCAGCGCTTGGATGAAAGATACTGGCAAATCATTTCGTACTGCTTCAAGTCAATCGCAGTGTCTAGAAAGCGGTAACCGTCCAGTTTTTCAACAATCCATGACCAGATGTTTTTAATGGGTGAGATATATTTGGAGAACGTATTCTTCAGTGTATGCCTGCATTTTATAGAAAATCCATAAAAAAAAAAAAAATCCCAAAATTCCATAAAAACTTAAATGTAGAATAGTCAATAATAGTTTTTTAATATACTTACTTAACAGATCTTGTTAAAGTGTTACGAAAAGTAGTTCAGGAAACTTTTAGACAATATTAATTAATCTATTAGTGTCAAAAATAGAAAAAGATATTGTGTTAGGGTCATGCGAGATAAAGACATAAAATCAATTCCTAGCTATGACTCTGGACTTATTTAATTCTATTAATATAGAAGACAAAGATTAAGGTCCTCATGCAGATATATATTAAGCTTCCTTTTAATAAATTAATAAAATATGAAAAATATACTACAATAGAGCTATTGAATTTGTATTAAAGGAAACTTTTATTTATTACAAAGTTTTTTATCATCTGCAAATTAAGGAGCTACCTTAAGGTATCCGACTACGTTCGGAACCGCGATTTTAAAAAAGCGCATAAATGGATAATTGTGATAATATTTAGTGTCACTTAGATTAGAATACATGTATAAAATTGTTTTAAGGACATGTTTTGACAAAAAAATATATATATATAAATACAATATTTCGCCAAAAAATTAACTTAGAATAAACCTTTTTTCAAAATGTTCTCCTATTGTGAAAAATGCTTCTGTTATAATAATATTTTGCCTGTATATAGCTCAAACCTCTGTACAGAGGCTCAACTATGTGAGTTTTGAAGAATTCAAATTATTTTCAGAGTTACAACCCATTGAAATAATTATCGGCCTTTTTTTCTTAAAATTTCTCCCCTCTGTTGTCATAAAACATGGAAAAATTCACTATTAAGTTATATATTTCAAAAATTCTAGTTGAGCCTCTGTACAGAGGTCTAAGCTATATACAGGCAAAATATTATTATAATAGAAGTATTTTTCACAAAAGGAGAATATTTTGAAAATGGGTCATTCTATGTTCATTTTTTGTCAAAATATTGTACTTAAATAAGTTTTTATTGTAATACTATTATTAAAACAATTTTATATACATTTTCTAATCTGACACTAAATATCATAAATATTATCCATTTATATACACTTTTGCAAAATCACGGTTCCGAACGTAGTCGGATACCTTAAAGAGAGGGTGCAGCTTGCAATTTTTTGTCTAATATATATAAATGTATGTATGGGCATCTGGTAGAAAATGTTGAAAATGAATTATTGACAAAAATTATGAATATATATATTAATGTTAGCTTAGCTAAATGTATTTGCGTGTAGTTTCAATTATGAATTTTATTTTTATTTACTGAAAATAGTACATATATATTTTTTTTACTTTTGTTATTTCCGTACTGATAATTTTACTCTTCACATTGATTTATTTTTAGTCTCGTGTGTCACATTTGTTTATGTTCCTCGTACTCAATATCGCATATTTATATCTTCTCTCTTTTTTTTGTTGTCTATTTTGAGGTTTTTCTGGAATCGATTTCCTTCAATTTAATGTTTCTACGAAAAAAAAAGCGCTATTAATATTCCTTTTACACACGAATGTCGGAAAATATGTGTAATTTATTTACATATATAATCATGATATATAAATAATACGAAGCCTCTCAAAATGTTCCCTAAGCATTCAAATAAAACTAACAGTTCAATGGAAACAATAAAACATTCTTAAAACAACAAAATGCACTTTTTAAAAGAATTTTTTTTGTAATTTTAAAAACTTTTGAAAACAAAAATAAGTGATTGTGCATTTGAAAAAGACTTCTAACGTTGGTTTTTATATTTATTTTATGAAATTTATATTATTTTTTGTATCTTGTTTTTGTTATACTGAAAAAATAACGACGTTGAATCTACTATATACTGTTGATCATCTAAAATTAGGATGGACAAGAAATATCAAAGTCAAGTTTCTTACAGAGATTATACATAGTAGAAAAGCGAAATGGTTGAAAATACAGCTTTCGACGAGAAGATGACGAATATTGAGAAGTAATAGCCATATTTCTACACCTCGCTGTGTACTGAATGAAAATACCTTTGGTTGTTTTGTTGGAATATGACAGCTCTTACTACAAACACACTGGCCAATGAATTAAATAAAACCCAAGATCAATATTTTATTGGACCACCTTTTGCACAGATAACTGTTCCTATTCGTTTGGGAATCACGTCTACATGCTTCTGGAGTGCATTTACGTCCAGAAAATACTACACTTTGGCTATTCAGCGTTTTAGATCTTAGATGGAAGAGAAGAGTGCTGTCCCTTATGCGTCTTTCAACCATTTCCCACGCATTTTCTATGGGGTTAAGATCCGGAAAGGGAAGGTGTTGGAAATCCGACTGAGGTTCAATGAACGAATTTGAAACACTTCTGGCACGATATATAGAAGTATCTGTCGCCATTAGGATAAAAATGTAACAATGGAGAGTGCATTTGATCTGCCAGTATATCTAAGTATTTCATGGTTGTTTGTTTACCCTAGAGGAACACCAGGGCACCACTTCCATGCCAGAAGAACATGCTCCATATCATGATACTCCTACCAAACCCTTCCACAGTGCGAGTAAGGCAAGATGGCTTCATGGCTTCGTGGAGTTCTCGCCAAATTCGACGTCTTCCATCAGTATAAAGTAAGGTGTAGCGTGATTCATCGACCTCATTACTCGGTTTCAAACCACAGATGTCTTCTTTCCCGACACCACTGCCTGCGAATTTTCGCATTTCGGGCAGAAACGAGTTGTTTTCTCAGACACCTGACTATGCATTCCTATCCTCCCCAATTCTCTGTACATTGTTCGAGCTGAAAATGTTGGGAAGAGCTTTGGTTAACGATTTGTGTCAATTGAAGCACAAAGAGTCCATGTTCTGTCGTACAATTCATCGGAGATGACGCTGATCACGCTCTTGGAAAACTATGATTGAGCCGCAGGTACGTCTTCTAGAGAAGGTGGGCTCTGATTCCAACTTTTGAAAACCTTTGATATGACTGCTGCTGAAAATCGAGTGAGATTTACTGTCTTCGAAAATGAAGCCCCTGCTAAATAGAGACCAGCAACAAGCTCTTTTTTCGAATAGTGAAAAGATCAGTCGTTTTTTCATTTTACTTCATTCATTGTGTGGAAAGCACTCTTACATTTTACTTACAGTAGCATTCTAACCAAGTGTAACTCACGTCAAAAAAAAAAATGCATAACATATCCCTAGTACGCATTCAAATGCAACTCTCGAAGGTTTCTAATTCATTAACCAATGTGTCTATTTCCACTTATTAAAATTTTATAATTTTACCATTTAAAACGTGTTTATACCATTGAGATATCATTTAAAAGTAATAGTTTTAATATTTTTGCATGGTTCTGCTCCCCTTTTTCTAATCTATAATCTTTGTAAATTAGAAATCTACAATCTTTGTCGTATTTTTCATTCCTAAAATTTTACCACGACGTGGTTTAGATCTGTCATGTGCTATATAAATTAAGCAAGATTAAATTAAATATGATTTATCAATCTGTATGTGCTGAATAAATACGATTTATGATAGGCTTAGCAGTATTCGTCTTTAACATTTTGTCAAACATTGGGGAATTACAATGTCTAACTTTATACAGTACAATATTTCTTTTTCGCCGGCTGGGTGACGTAGTTGGTTTATCGCTGGCCTTCTGCCCCCAAAGCTTGTGAGTTCGACCTCGGCCCACGTCAGTGGATTTTCATGATGCAGAAAATCGACAGCGGCTATGTCGTATGATTATACGGCATGTAAAAGACCCCGTAAGTGTTTGTTTGGCTTGGGTGCTCTCGGCAAAATTAAATCCTAGTACAGGTTCACATCGTCAGAGGGGAGGAAACTGGGCGCCAAAATTATCAGAGGCGATTGGTATTCACCTATATGGTGCTGCGCTAAAAAGAGAACCAGCTTCCGCGAATGTACTAGGACTCCAAAGGCAAAACAACCCATTAGAAATTTTAAAAAATGTTTCTTTTTAAAAAATGCAGTTTTCAGTTTTTGGTGAAAAACTAATCGGTTTCTCTGTTATTGTACTGATTCTTGGTCACTGAGCTTAATGCAAGGAAAATTAGGAAATTTGAAATTGTGGTATTTTCCTGACCATTAAATTAAAAATAATTTGATGAACTTGATGTCAATGGAAAGGTTGATTTCATTTTTGTTTTACTCAATTAACGCCGCATTTAAAGGCAACGCGAGGGCCATCGGCGTTGAGTCTCGTAATTTGGAGCCTTCAACAAGTTACGACGACTACACATGAACTAACTCCCCCTTTTCCAAACTTTTAGCTAAGACAAATTTAACATGCATTAGCCCCTCTACACGGCAGGTCTTCAGTGGCTAAAGTTAAGAATTTTTTTTACGTCGCACTATAAAGCTACACAAGTGGTATTGGTGACGGATCTTGTCGTTTGAACCATGATCAAGTGACGAGGACGACACCTGAGTTGGCACTCCCCTTTCCTAACTTCCCCACCACCACAACAGGAGGACATTTGAGCCACGACATATTTAACGGGTATCAGCCCCTTCCGCTCGGAGGGTCAGTCAGTGAGTCAGTGAATATTAATGTTGCACTGTTCAGCGACACAAGGGCTTTTGGCGACGGACTACGGAATTTTGAACCATAGTCAAGTGACGTGGACGACACCTGAGCTGGCACCCCTCTCCTAACTACCACACCACACCAACGGGAGGACGTTTCAGCTCTCGACAGATTTAACGTGCATCGCTACCCTACACGGCGGGTCTTTAGTGGTACTGGGCTCGAACTCGTGACAAGGCAAGCCACGGTCCGATACCTATACCACTCGGCTACCGCGGCCATGGGTCTTCAGTGGCACTAGGCTCAAACTCATGACATGCAGCCACCTTGACCACCAAGCTACTGCGTTTGCAGGTCTTCAGAGGCACCAGGATTCCAACTCCCGACTCGCTGGCTACGAGTTTGTGGCCGGTGAGTGCTACTACGGCTAAATGTCAATGGACTGAGAAGTCTAAAAATTCTTAAATAATGCTACAGCATTTAATATCAGGACATTAGTCCCAAACATAAGAGGTCGAAGTTTAACATTTTTTTAATTATTGTATATTCTGATGAGTAAGGCTTGAACTTATTTAGTTTACTATGTGTCTTTATTTAAATTATTTAATGAATTATATCAATAAGTGTTATACATCATCAGAAAAAAAAAAGAGATTAAATGAAAAAAAAATCTATCTCAGTTCTTGTAATTTCTACAAGCTTATCGGTCACAAAGTTATTAGCAATCTAAGTTTATCTCTTAAGGTAAAACTTGCATTAAACACATATATATAAGCTATGTTTAATGAAAAAATAAATTTATAAATTCATAGTTTGTGTTTCTTAACATGCTTTCTTTGGATGTAATATTATCGATAAATTATATAAATACCTTATTTTTATGATACGTAATTTAACGTTAAAATAGTTTTTTTCCCCGAAGGAAAATTAATCAAAGGAAATAATTATAATATTTATAAAATTAAAGGAAACGTTGAAATAGAAAACAGATAAATAAATTTTCTCAAATGGAATGCAATGTCACGGAAAAGAAATTACTTCAATCAAGAAAGTTCATTGAAACTCGGCAATTCTACTTCACCTTCACTCATTTATATAACCTCTTAATTTACTCAATTTACTCAAATAAATAGCATAGCTCTAGATAAACAAGAAAGCAGGCAATGAAGTCGGTTCTACTGAGGAAATCAAGAATGCGTAATAGATAGGACTTTTGAAATTAACATTACGTCATTAGTTAAATTTTTGATAGTCTGTTGAAGAATGAATGAGTAATTTTGTTTTCTCTCGAACTATTTCGAAGGAAGGTTAAATGTGATAAGAATTGAAACTGAATTCCTTTACAAGGAGGTGATGAAAAATCGAATTGAAGTGTAAAAATAAATGATTTATGCTAAGAAAGAATAAATAAAAAAAAACAAAAAAAACTTACTGGACAAATTTATTCTTACTAATCATGTTCTTTTGTCGAAAGTATGAATAATATACACACAAGAATTAAGAATTTGATAAACCATTTTTAGCCTTTTTTGTCAATCATCATTAGGTTGACCTACTTCTATTATATTTTACTAAGATTAATTTGTTTATCAAGAATAAAGTCAATGAACGTTTTCTGCGATGGGATGTTTCCCTTTTTCTTGTCATACTGGGTTATTCGTACTTCCCACCTAGATTTTGAAGTGCTATAGTAAAAAACAAGTAATATAAAAAAATAGTTTTTAAGTCAATTCCTACTTAGATCAACAACGAAAAATTTTATTTTAGCTACTTTTTATGAAATAGTTACAATTAATATAAATATGTATATACATAGGACAGAATCACAACGTTAAGTGGTAAGTTTTTTTTAATTATCATTAAAGTATCGTATTGTCCTTTTAATTTCAGTCCAACTGAATGATTTAACACGTGAGAAAAAAACCTTTTCAAGTTCTGACACAAGTCGCCAAAAGGGTCGCTAAGTTGCCAACGTGGCTGTATTTGCAATTCTTTAAATAATGAGTTTTAATCATTTAATTTTTATTAATTATAATTAAATTATTGTATTGTCATCCAAAATGATCCTGTATATAAAATTTCAGCTCAATTCAGCGCTTTCAAATGTATTTTATTAACGATTGAAAATTCCACCAAGATAAATAAATAAATATACAAATAAATAAATATATAAACAGTGCGAGCTAATAGTAGGAATTGTGAAAAAAAAGACGAAAACAGCAAAAATGAACATTTGAAAGGATACAGAAACAATTCAAGTTTTATTTACGTATTCTACTGGTGTTCTTTATATAAACCCTTGGCTACACGGTTTACATCACTTGTTATCCCTTCATGTGCTGTTCTGCAACATCACGCTGCAAATCGATAAAAGATTCTTATAAAGAATTCATATTTTGACCATAAGCGCGAGCGTGATATTTTTATAATTGAATTTACCAAAGAAATGTTGTATTTGTGTATGATAGTGAAAATTATATTTCAAGAAAATATATCGTTTAGAGAAAATTAATACATAAGATATAATTAGAGTTATTTATATAAAATAAGTTAAAAGTGAAATTCTATATATAATGAGGTCATATTAATATCTGTTATTATTGTATGATATACGTATAATTAGTTTTCAATAGTTATGATAGTAACTTAATGTCATATTGATTTTCAGTCGGTATTCTTGTTTCTTTCTTTTAAATATATGTGACTTCTCAAGCATCAAGTGCAGTGTGTTTTGAATAAACCCGATTTTTATCCATACCTTAGCACAGGGATGGCGAACCAGTGGCACGCGTGCCATCAATGGCCCGCGACACAATATTTTGGGCACTCCACCGATCAAAATGGTTTGCATTTTGGCTCAAAAGAACAAGTTCACTATGAAGTAATCATCATGAGGGATCTCATTCACGCTTTTGACGCTAATCTGCTTTTTTTTTTTTTTCAGAAACGATATTATTTTAAGAAACTACAAGTACTTCCCAATGATGGGAAAAAATATCCAAGATTTAGATATACATGAGAAACCAGACGAAGAAAAAGTTATAGAAGAATTTATTTCCGTATTGATTCTTCAATCAAGGAATTTTCAGAGATGTTCTCAGTTTAAATAATTATTGGAAACTCTCTCAAGTTTATTATGTACCCTGATGCGACTTCATTTGATGAACTAAACTTGTCCCTGTTCGACTGGTTGGAAATTGAAGAATTTGGAATGCAACTGATTGATTTCCAGTCTAGTTCAATATAGATTCAAAAATTTATTGAAACAAGGAAAAAGTTGGAATTGATATATAATAAAAATGCCAGTAATGAAAGTTTTGAAACATGGAATTCGATTCCAGACACATTCAACAGTTTGAAGAAGCTGACTCATGCTAATATAACATTTTCATCTACCTATGCCTGCTAGTAATTATTTTCAGAGATGAATAACGTTAAAGACTGGCTTAGAAACCGTTTTACAGCTGACTCCAATGCAGCATGCATTCTACTCAAAGTAACATCTTACAATCCTATTATAAGTTGTTTGTGTCATCTATACTCGTAATCTGCAACAACAGAAGTCACACTAAATATTTTACTTTAATTTGAATTACACTTATAACTAAGACATTTACTACTATACGCGGTGCAGTAAATGTATTTTATCGTAGTGAATAAAGAGTTTCGGGTTGTTAGTAATTAGTTTTATTATTTTCACAATAATCAGAATTCAAAATTATTTGATGGAACGTCTGTACCTCATTAAACATTTCTTTAGAAAAAATGGTACGCTGGTCCATAAAGGTTCGCCACCCCTGCCCTAGTCGTTACCCACCCTCTTTGCCGAGTATTTCACGATGATGTATGTACGTGTGTGTGACTATATATATCTTATTACATTATTGATATCTAAGTCTTACTATTATGTTTTCGATTACCCCAAAATCCGGCGTATAACGCGCACTTTTAACACAAAAAATAAGATAAATTTAAGGGTGCGCGTTATACGCTGGGTATAACGCGCTTTTTAAAAATAAAGGAAAAAGGGGAGCACATAGATTTCTACATGTATATAAAAGAAATGACATTCCTTGTGCGGGCTTAAAGGATTGTAGTTCTAGAAGTATGCTATTTTTTTTTCTAAAGCTTGGAATAATACCTCGAATAAATAACTTCAAAACATAAGGGCATTAAGAACATACAATTCAGGTTTCTTCATAAAAAGGAAGTGCGCGTTATACTGAGAATATACCTAAAAATTAAAATTTGCAACTTGAAAGTATAGGTGCGCGTTATACGGCGGTGCGCGCTATACGCCGGATTTTACGGTATATATTCTAGAACATTTTTATAACCTTCCCTTTTTGATTTCTTCATGGTTTCTGTAAAACCCGTTTTTAACGAATTTCTTCTCAACAAAAGAAATATGTTGTTATAGTGACCAATGCCACCTGATCGGCATGTGCCAGATCGAGGCCCACGAAATTCATCATGGCATAAGGTTAGATTGAACTCCTGTCGTTATCCGTAGCCTTGAGTACCCCATGCAGGCGAAAGTAATTATTAGCTCGGTTCCACCTAAGTTTGAACACCACCCCGGGGGTGAGCAGGAACTTCCCACCTCTCTTCCCCTTCCACCAGCTTCAAGAGGGGACTTGCGACTCGACGGTTATTTAGAATACCACTATGCTGCACATGCACTATATACATTTACAAACATCCATGCCTTCTCCTGGATTCGAACCCAGGCCCTATGGCACAGCAGTCAGCCTCGCTAACCACTATACCGGAGGCGCAACACAAAAGAAATATGCTTTCCAAATATAAAGTCTGTACTACTAATAATTAAAAAATCGGGAATTTTTTCAGCTATAACTTCCCCGCAACTACCGTTCCCTTTGGAGTCGATTTCCGCAAAACCCGTTCTTAAGCGTTGCCAAATCAATAGATGTCATCAAATTTAGCAATCTTTTTATGAACGTAAACAGGAACGGTTTTCCATTATTGGTTGTATATTACGGCTTTTGGCGATTTCGCTCATACATGCAAAAACTTTTCCTTAAGCAATGAGATTTTTTAAAAAAAGTTCTCTCTCTCTCTTTATATAGTAATAAATTTGAAAATTTTTATTGGTGGAAATATTCTTATTGCCCCTTTAAAACATCGACAAAGCTCCCTGTAAAACTTTAGATCAATACGATCAATGGCGAAGATTTCCGCGTTAGTCGTAGAATTCCAGAAAAGTTTTGGTCCAGCCAATTTTTTATTAAAAATTTAAATTTTAATTCAAAAGGTAATGCATGTCCTTCAGAGAAATATAGTTAAATTTCTAACATAAAAAACATTTTGATTTTGTTTATATGTTGCGATTGATTGAATATTAACGTCGCACTGTTCAGCTACACGAGGGCTTTTGGCGACGGACCACGTAATTTTGAACCATGGTCAAGTGACGTGGACGACACCTCTCTGTGAGCTGGCTCCTCCCTCTCCTAACTACCACACCAACGGGAGGACGTTTCAGCTCTCGACAGATTTAACGTGTATTGCTGCCCTACACGGCGGGTCTTTAGTGGTACTGGGCTCGAACTCGTGACAAGGCAAGCCACGATCCGATACCTATACCACTCGGCTACCGCGGCCACGTTTATATGTTGCGAGGCACTTCTTGTGCATATATTAATATAATAATGATTTTTATAAAGGAGTAGCTTTAAAAAATAATTTTGATCACTGTAGAGTTTCGCAAGACTACTTTGAATACAAGATTATAGATATAAACAATATATAAAGCTTCATTATAAAAATTATGCAGGTATATGGGATAGAATCGGAAGTGCTTTATACAGAAACGATGATTAAAATAGTATCTGGCATTCTATTATATACAAAAATAGCTACCGTTCCTTAAAAAGTTCTATAACGAAGCCACTTCCATTAGAATAGTCAGCCTACGGTAGCCTAGTGGTTAACGTCATGATCTCGCGGCTGGCGAGTCACGAGTTCGAGCCTAGTGCCGCCCACGGCTTCAAAATACGAAGTACCTTACTAAAAAAACGGTATTACCCTCTCATCATAATTAATAAGAAAAAAGAGAATAATTAATTGAAAGTTCCATAAAATTTAAGAGGCTATCAAAATTATATTAACAGCTCAGAGCCGTTCTAAAAGAAAGCTTCTCACCTGTAGCTGAGGACATACTACCGGTGAGAGAGCAAGAAACAATTTAATTGGCAAGTATGTGGAACATATTTAATGAGGCACCTTCCCGGAGGGAGGTGGCAGAAATCTGTGCTCTTCTCTAATTCGTCCTTTCTTTATGCGGAACGAAATCAGAAAGTAGACACAGAATTTGGAAGATAAAAAGATAAAATGGAGAATAAAAGCAATTAATGCCGGGGTGCTCGTGGTACATGATGTTAAAATAAAGGGGAAGGATAAACACT
>BMAV01021859.1:0-117262 GCA_019973955.1 Trichonephila inaurata madagascariensis | reverse complement strand
ATGAAGCAAAATTCGAGGGAGCAGTCAATTGCATTGGATAACCTAAATTCCTAAAACAAATAATTAAGTTTTCAGTTGAGTGTGATCGGATGAAACAGCACTCACCAAGTCTCGCCCGGGTGAACTTGATATCCCAGTCGAAAGCTTCTTGTCGAGTACAACAACAGCTTCCGATAATCACATCGCAAATCTCACTATATTAGTAGCCTATCGTCTAACTCTAACATTCACTTTGCTAGGGTTTAAATAGCACTCAAATAAGCATAAAATCAAGTTCTCTCTATGGAAGGTGGTTTTAAACAAATAACAGTTAAAGATGTATTTCTCCCCGAGATGTGATTAGTGACAGAGCGCAAATAGGACCTATCACAAGCGATAAAATATAAAATAACAACTCATAAATTTCTTCTTAAATAATATTTATTAAGTAATATCCTATGCATTTAATCAAGTCAAATTTTTCGATCAAGTCAAGTCGATTCAAGTCAATGTTTTCTGATAAAATTTTATGTGCATGTGTCAATGTATTCTTTACTTCATAAAAACACACACGCACACAAGTTAAAATGTATGATCTTAATAAATTCAAATGAATTTCTAAGAACAAATTTTTTTTCAAATTTATCGATGAGAAATAAAAATATATACAAAATCTCTCTGTATAATTAATTCTTACTCTAAATAAAAACAACTATTTTTTCTCTTGACTGTTTTGATCCCTCCCGAGCTGACGATCCCTCCTCATCCAATGATCCTTAATTAATAAACTTTTCCTCTCTCTATTCTTGTATTTTTTTAAAAAAAGATTCTCTGCCGAACTTTTTTATTATTATTTATTACCAAAAGCTTGGGGAAAAAATCAAAGCTCCTCGCCGAGATGGTAAAGTTTACATCTGACTCAGCGCATGACGAATTAAATGACCCCCTCCTCTCCCTACACACTCCTTTTCCTTCGCGTGCTCCGATCACCCTCCCTCTAAAAAGAGCAAGACGTTGTTTTATCTCGAGAGATCCAACAAACTGCTCCATCCAATCTTTTCATTGGCTGGTCCTCCTCTGCCACCCCCGTCCGCCACGCGCGACTCCTCTCCTTGTCCGAGGAGCTCTGGATCATATTAACGCTTCGGAATGTGAGTTGCTGAGACAGCAGAGCCATGAGTTTCTGCAAGAGTATGGCCCCACACCTCTTCAGTGCTGCGTCCACCAATCCGTCCGGTCCTGTTGACTCTTCTTTCTCCCACTACTACGCGTACGGCCCCGGAGGGGAAGCTTACGTCTTGTGGCCGGCGTACACCCCAGACAGTTCGGATGTCGGTTCACCGCTCTCCATCAATTCGCTGGACAACACCTCCAGCGTTCTAGTCCAACCTGCTGATGTTAATAGAGCGCAACCGAATACCGTCAGTAGAAGCCGACAAGTGCAGCGGAATGGGAGCGGGGTAGTGCAGCAAAATGTGTTGGATGGGACCGGAGTTGTTCAGCAAACTACCGTCAAAGGAAACCGGGAAGTGCAGCGGAGAGTCACGATGAACAAAAAGGAACGTCGCCGGACGTTCAGCCTGAACACTGCGTTTGCCGAGCTCAGAGACTGTATACCCAACGTGCCTCCCGATACGAAGTTGTCCAAAATTAAGACTCTAAAATGCTACGAATTATATCGTTCATCTGATGGACATTTTGTCGGAGAAAAAGTCGCCGGAACAGTTTCAAGATTTTGGCAAAATTAACGATATAGGAGTGGGACGGAAAAGACCAGCTGAAATGGTAATTGATTTTTTTTTTAACTATCGAAGTTGAATTTAAAAAAAAATGTTTTAAGTTCAAATGTAATTATTAATTGAATTTTAATTAAATTTTTAATCCATTAACGAGAGTGACATCAATGAAAATAAATAAACCGTGATCTATGTATGTTACTTGGAAATTAAGAATTATTTTCAAAAAGAGTAAATAATGATAATTTTTTTTAAAAAAAATTATTTAGAAAATCCATTATCCAACTACAAACGGAAAATTTTAATTCAATTCAATTTAATGTGAGTTTCACATGACTATAAAATACATAATTAACATGATGACAGCGGATATTAAAGTTTTAATAAATATTTCAAAGTCCAAATTTAAAGTATTTCTGATACTTTGTAAGATGTGGAATCTTTACTATTCTTATTAAGTAGGAGAATTAAATATTTCATTATTTAAAGTAATTCTTTTTTAATGATGTAAAAAATTGTTAATTCTATTAACAAAAGTCCTATGTAACCTATGAAATTAATGTCATTTGTATGTTTTATTCGTTATATTAATATATTTAATTAATATAATTTCTTTCTTTTCGTTGTTTTTTAAATTGAATTTCATGGGGTAAAAAGTTTATTGGAATACAAAAAATATATGAGGTAAATGCAATAAAATAAGCATTATGTTGCTTGTTATGGTTAGAATTTTAATTTGAAATATAAGTTTTGAAGTATGTATATTAAAACAAAGTTTATTTAGTTTTATTAATCAAAATTATTTATTTCCTCTCAAAAGGATTAATTTTTTCTTGTTGTAATATGTTTAACGTATTCACAAGGCATATTTGTAATTGTTGCTTTTACTAATTTTATAAGAAAAAACTTTTTTTGTCACTTTCATATTTAACTTATCTATATATTTATTAAACTTTGAAGAACTCTTTATAATTCACTTTTCTGGAGGAAATGTTTTTTCTTTGTGTATATCTGAAATATTTCTATGAATTTTGAGTAAAAACGTCATGTAAATGATGTTTGGTAAAGTATAGTAGAGCAAGAAATAGAGTAACATTGTTATATTGAAATCATATTGGATAATATAGCTATTCTTAATCATTACTGTAACAGTTATTTTACTATCTAATGTGTAAATACCTACTTTGAAATTTTGAAAAATTTACATTTAAAATTTTTAAAAGTAAAATTTGCTTAGTTTTTTTTTTCAATTCATTTTTTTAAAAAACAAAAAACAAACGAAGAAAATAGAAAAAAAATCAAAACCAAATTGTATCACTTTTATCTCTTTAACAACGTTTATATTTAAATAACGGTTTTGTAATCACGTTTCGTGACTGTGAGTTTTGATATTTAAATGTTATTCTTGGCTGTTGAAAGATCAGATTTTATTTAGATTAAATTTCGATTCTCAAAATGTGTGTGGGGGGATGTTTATGATACAAGATTTATCTTTTTTAGGTTTTTTTAAATTTTTTTTTAACTACTTAGTTCATTTACATTTCTGTTATGAAGAAAAAAATTTGGTATTTTGAAGTCGTAGGGATGTTATAGATAATAAGATTTTTTTTGGTCTTAAATCATTATAATTTTTGATTTTTTTTCGCTGAATAATGAATCATGGCAGACACACAAATGGTGTTTTTGTGCAAATTTTAAACTAATTTTTTTCATTCATAATTTAGGTAGTTATGTTTGTATTTCAATTGTTTATATCATTTTTTTGCCATTAACCCGATTTTATTAAAGTTGATTTAGTTTTTGAATGAAAAAAATACAATCGGACAGAAAAATAAAAGGGATTCCGTTTTAAGGCCTTATTTAGCAAATTTCTCCATTTTTTAAACTTTTTTTCGGAGAACTTGTATATTATTTTCTTGGTGAAATAACCCCCCAAACAGCGAAGTGTTTTTTTCTTTAACGTTTTGCACTTTGATTAATTTTTTTCCCATTTTAAATAAAATTTTTTTTACAAAATTAATCCAAAAATTAATCCCCTTTTTAAATTTTAGGGACATTGAATTTTAAGGTTTTTACTGGTAATATTAGTTAAAATTCTACTTAAAATAATTTGTTTTTTAAAACCCAAAAAAAAAATCAAAACAAAGAATTTTTTCAAAAAATTTTTAAAGGGAAAGTTAAAAAGTAGGTTTAAAATTACGGAAAAATAATGTATTTAAAATTCTTGTTTTTAAAAAAGAAATTTTAAAATTTTGTTAAAAAGGGTTTTTTTAAATTTTTTTAAAAGATGGAAAAAACTTTTTTTAACGAAAAAAATTTTCCAATAACGGGAAATTTTTTTTTTTTTAAAAAAAAAAAGGTTTTTAAAAAAAAACCCCCAAATTTTTTTGGGGTTTGGTGGGGGGTTTTTAAAAAATTTACAATTAAATACCATTTATTGGAATGTAGATCTGTGATCAAATACTGGGGAAGAATAAATGCTGTTCCCAAAAATTTTTACAAAGTGTTAGGGGTTTTTAAACTGTGAAATTAAATTTTTTATTTAAAAAAAACAGAAACAATATGTCTTATTTAACAAAATTTGAAAAAATTTCTTTTTTTTTTTTTCTTTTCGAACTTATTAAGAATAAAATTTTTCGATATTTCGAAGTTAATAGTAATATGAAAAAAGAATAGGTATAGGTAAAAAATTAGTTGTTAATAAAAAAAGGATAAAAAAAATTAAAATTTAAAATGGAAAAATAAAACCAATTACTTTTTTTTGGGCAACACTGTTTTTTTTAAAAAAACAGTAAAAAGAAAAAAAGGAGTTTTTTTTTTTGTTTTTTTTTAAAGCAAAAGGAAAATTTTTGTTTTTTAAATGTTATTTTTAAGAAAAAAAATTACCGGCATTTTAAATTTATTCCTTAAGCATTAAAAATTTAATTATTTGCTCTGATTTTCAAAGACTTCAAAGAAATTTTAAAGACTTTTCAGACTTCATCTTCACTTGAAAGTGACATAAACGAATATTTTTTCTTTATATCGTTGGACACAATATGTGTACTTATCGTAAAAACCGTTAGAAGTGCAACTTTTTCACATGGAACACGGGATTTGAATAATATTATATTGAGAGATTTTTAGTCATTTCATGATTTAGTTGAAACATTGTCATGCCTAGAATAATACTAAAATAAGAGAAGGGGAAAAAAACTATCACAATTTATCCGTAATTGTTTATTTTTTGTAGTCAGGAGAAGTACAGTCAAAATCGGTTAACACGAAACTGAAAGGATTGAAATATTCACGTTAAAGGATAATGCAAAAAACATGCATTCAACAAAATTAAGTTTATTAGAGTTTATTCTATCTACATAGATATATATGTATGCCTATATATTTAATAAAAATCAATGAAACAAAAACTTTCACAAGAAGAAGAAATGTAATATTAAATTCTCAAATTTTTTGAAAAACAAAACATTTATTGAGTTTTTTGGCAAATTATCCGATACTTCTCTTTTTTCAATGTGTGTTTAGCAACAAATTGTTCGATATCGTCCATTTTAATATTCATTTCACTATTGGAATGTATGTATGTCTAAATAACTGCGTATACTTTTTATTACGTTCCTCATTTCGGATGGAACAGGAACTACATTCTTCGTTTTGTTTTCGTCGTCTGAATCTGCATAAATGATATTTTTTGAGCTTTAAACAAACTCAAAAATGTCTTTGTGTGCCATAATTGAGGCTGTACGCACTTTATCATCATCTACTGCAATGTATTCTTCCAATGATACAGCAGGACAGTCCAATCCAACTGGTGTTTTCCGTACTTTGTTTAATCCTAGAAGGGTAATCTTTTCGTGTAAAGAGAAAAAAATGCATGAAAACACATAGCGGTTTGCCGGGACCGTTGTATTATTTTGTGTTAACCGATATTTCGTCTTAAGCGTTTTCGCGTTAAACGTATTTCACTATCTAAGTATTAAAAAAAATATTTCTCCATGGATAAATAATAACTTTTTTCCCATATCTTTATGTCCGCCTTAAGTAATTAATAAGCATCGAAAACAAATCGTTCTAATTAAAAAATTTCTGTTAAATGCGTTAATTTTTATTATGGTATGTGCTGTATAAAAATATTATACTTTTTTTTAAATAATTTACTTAAAAAGTCAGACATTGCTTGGTTTTTTTATGTAGCAGATTTGAATGATTGTCCTGAAACAATTATACAACAGTGATATAATTACCATGATTCGTTAAGGTATATATCTCAATTATAAGCTGTCTTATATGAATTTTTAATATTTACACTGTTTTAGAATTTTTTTTTTGTTATTTGCTTTAATTGTTAGTTTAAGTCCGGGGTGGGCTTTAAATCGATCGCGATCGACCGCCAAGACATTTTTAGGTGACCGCCTTCACATAAAGCGTTAGACGCACATACTAAGAAACACAGGTGGTTATCAAGATAATGGAAACACCCGTGAATTAAACTGCAACCCAAATTTGAGAGACGTTTTCAAGAATTTACTAGACTAGAATCAAAAGTTGCATTTATGGGTTACCCATTTCACAATGTTGATGTGAAAAATATAACTAAAAATATGTTATATGTTCTCGAGGAAAACGAAGCTTTTTTTCTCCTTCGAAAGGACGTAATTTGTAAAGAATAATAACGTTTGGAATCTAATAGACGAAGTAAAAAGTATCCCAATTTTAAAAAAGCTGCAATTCACCATCGTTCTTTCGCTCCACCTATGTGCGTAAATCTTCATTTTGAACGAAGAATATAATTAAGACAACATATCATTCCTGTTTCACAGACGACCACTTAGAATCCAGTGCAAGATTAGCAGTTAGTTATTATATATCGAGATATTCAAGATTGTGGGGCGGATAATATAAAATCAAAGTCTTCTGTGAGGACTATAGCTACAAAAATAATTTTAAGTGAAAATTATTTATTTTTTCGTGTATTGTGAATTGTTTGAAAATGCATCATTTGATATTATTAAATTTATGGGTAGAATTATTATGTTTGTATTTTTTGTTTTATTTAAAACTTAGAGAGAGTTATCACTCCCATTGTGCGCGTACAAACACTCGCACAGAAATGCTGGCGTCATGAGGGAAAGAGAAAGCCTGTGCAACGCCGGGCCTTGCAGACATATCCTTCTTATTTTTTTTGACCAAACACATAATTTATTTTTGCTAGATGTACGACCATTTGTGAAAGTTTTAACATATTATCATGAAATTCATTTGAAAATAAAAGCATGGTCTGTGCAATCACAGTAAATAGGAAATTAAAATGATTGAGGGAAGTATAAAACTGTGAAGAAATTTAATACTATAAGTTTAATAGTACAAGTTTTATCTATTTAATTTGAAGATTCCACAGATAAGTGACAATAAATTACAGAGAAATACATCTCCATCCCTTGAAATTATTCAAAAATATCGAGGTTGAATTTTATGTATTTTCGTCAAAAATCATTCATATTGCAAAATTTTAAAAAAACTTGGATTCATGAGTAATTTTTCAAGATCCATCTATATAAAAAAATTTATATATCTTTTGAATTCATGTGATATTCTGACATGTGATATTCTGACAGTCGCAGTTTAAAGTATCCGACTACGTTCGGAACCATGATTTTAAAAAAGCATATAAATTGATAACTTTCATGATATTTAGTGTCACTTAGATTAGAATACATGTATGAAATCGTTTTAAGGACATTTTGACAAAAAAAAAAATTGAAATAGAATATTTTGGCAAAAAATGAACATAGGATAACCTTTTTTCAAAACATTCTCCTTTTATAAAAAATGCTTCTATAATTATAGTGTTTTGTTTTGTTTAAAGTAAAGACTTCTCCAGAGAGTCTGAGCTAGGATTTTTTGAAAAATTCACATTATTTTCAGGGTAACTACCAATTGAAATCATTATCGGCTTTTTTTTTCTTAAAATTTCTATCCTCTGTTGTATAAAAATGGAAAAATCCACTTCTAGTTATATATTTCAAAACTAGTTCAGCCACTGTACAGAGGTCCAGTATATACGGAAAAAATATTATTATAATAGAAGCATTTTTCATAAAGGGAGAATGTTTTGAAAATTAGTAATTCTCTGTTCATTTTTTGTCAAAATACTGTACTTAAATATTTTTTTATTGTTATAATATTCTTAGAACAATTTTATATACTTTTTCTAATCTAAGTGACACTAATATCATAAATATTATCCATTTATACGTTTTTTGCAAAATCACGGTTCCGAACGTAGTCGGATACCTTAAATTAGTTATGTTTACTACAGCGTTTCCAAAACTGTGAGGCACGCCCACCTGAGGGGTCTCGAGCATATCAAAAAGTTGAAAATAAATCATTATTTAAAAAATTTATTAATTAACTGAAAGGAAGCAAAACAGAATAAACTCTGACATTAATAAAAACAAAATATATATTTACACTGATACAATATATTTATAAATGTATCAGTATTGCACACCGTAATTAATTTATTAATACTAAATTAAGAACAAGTTAAATATTAACTTGTGACTCCAATGGGCTGGTCCTGAAAAGCAGTTTTTCAAAAAGAAAATAGATATTGATATTTTTAGGTCTTTTTTAATTCCTATTACTAGTTCACTCTCTCCCTATATAAAACCCAAAAGCTGAAGCTGAACAGTGCGAAGTTAATTTTCACTCACTCGCTCACACACACTCTCCCTATATATATTTACATTCAAATTTTCAATCGTTAATAAAATAATTTTCTGTTCATCCATTCAACTTCAAAAACGTTTTTTAAACTTGTAGTGGATGACACTTGATGTTAATACACGTTTTTCAAATATTAATTAATTAATTAAATTAAAAAATGAATAAATAGTAACAAACAAAAGTAATAGTCCAACAGCATATGTAGAAAGGAATATCGTTTGTTTAGTCCCTGTAGCGCAATGAATAGCGTTTTGAACTTCTAATCCAAAGGTCGTGGGTTCGAATCCCACGTGAAATGGCCTAATTTCTGAGAAAGTGATTTCTTTTATACTACACTATTTTATTAAAATAATTAAATTTAATTAATGAATAAACAGTAACAAACAAAAAAGAAATAGTCTTACACCATATATAAAAAGGAAAATGGAAAATTGCAAGGAAAATCGCTTTCTATTTTGCCATTTGATATTGTGGTTCTGTCATATGTATATGCATATTTATACTAATTGTAACTATTTAATAAGAAGTAACTATAAAATAAAAAATTTCTTTGTTAACTTAAGTAGAAATAGACTAACATTTTTTTTATTTATATTTATTACTTGTTCAATATGTAGCTGAAATAATTACTTTGTCTTCTAAGTCAACATGGCAAAAAATCCGGTTCTACAAAGGTACGATGTTGGAAATGGAATATTAGATTTCAGAAAAAAAAATAATTGCACAAATAAACATCTAATTTAATTAAAAATTATTTTGCAATCTGTTCCAGTTTAAAAATTAAAAAGGAAAAGTATAACATAATACTTATGTTCTTTCTTAAAAAAAAAGTAACTTACTTAAACTATCTCTTACTTAAAAGTAACATATACACAAAGTTTAATACTTGATACTATTTGTACGGGTTATATATATAGTTAAGGTCACAAAACTCAGAGAAATTTAATACAAAATTTTCAAGTTGTTTGAAAAAAAAAGTTTATTGAGTTTCGAAAATAATCTGATATTTTTCATTGCATTACCTTTTTTTTTAGCATCAAATTGTCAAAAAAACTGTTCGATGTCGTCCATTTTGTAGTTCACTTCACCATTGAAATGCGCTTCTAAGTAACTACGCATACTTTTCATGATGCTCATCATTTCGGATGACGTGGGAATAGGAGCTTTGAACAAACTCCAAAATGTCTTTGTCTGCCATAACTGGGGCTGAACATACATTATCACCATCTACTGCAACGCATTCTTCGGATGACACAGTAGGACAGTCCAATCCGGCTGGCGCTTTCCGTATTTTGTTCATTCCCAGAAGGGAAACATTTTCGTGTTAAGGAATTTCCTTTCGTGTTAAGAGAAAAAAATGCATGAAAATACATAGTAGTTTGTCGGGACTTTTGTATTATTATGTCTTAAACGTTTTCACGTTTAGGTATCCGACTACGTTCGGAACCGTGATTTTGCAAAAGCGCATAAATGGATAACTTTCATGATATTTAGTTTCACTTAGATTAGAATACATGTATAAAATTGTTTTAAGGACATTTTGGCAAAAAAAATTATTTAAATACAATATTTTTTATTTATTTCGGCCTTTTTTCTAACTGTTCTCCTTTTGTGAAAAAGGCTTCGATTATAATAATATTTTGCCTGTATATAGCTCAGAACTCAATACAGAGGCTCAACTAGAATTTTTAATATATATAGCTTAGAAGTGGGTTTATTCATATTTTACGACAACAGAGGGGAGCAATTTTAAGAAAAACACGCCAATAATTATTTCAATGGGTTGTAACTCTTTTAATAATGTGAATTTTTCCAAAATCATAGTTGAGCCTCTGTACAGAGGTCTGAGCTATATGCAGTTAAAATATTATTATAATAGAAGCATTTTTAACAGAAGGAGAACATTTTGAAAAAAGATTATTCTAAGTTAGTTTTTTGCCAAAATATTGTATTTAAATAAGTTTTTTTTTGTCAAAATGTCCTTAAAACAATTTTATACATGTATTCTAATTTAAGTGACACTAAATATCATGAAAATTATCTATTTATGCGCTTTTAAAAATCACGGTTTCGAACGTAGTCGGATACCTTAAATGTATTTCACTATGGACATCAAAGAGAAAAAGAGAGAGAAATATTTTTAGGTAGTAAAACCTTTCGTTTCTTGAAATATTTTTAGGTAGTAAAACCTTTCGTTTCTTATTGAGTCATTTTCGAGAAAAAAAAAAGTAAAGGCAAGGAAAAATATTTTTTAAGTTGTAAAGGAACCACGAAACGTTTGAGTAATTCATTGAGCTTTGATCACTTTGAAGCAGCAACCTGAGTGCTACTGGCGGCAGATATCGTAATTTTGTACCAGGGCCAAGTGACGAGGATGATACACCTGATGTGTTTTACTCTACTGCCCCTAACAAAACCCAAAACCAAAAAAGGGTTTCCCCAACTAAGGTTTCGAATCCCTGACCGTTATTTCCAAGTTTAACCATCCAGTTTTTAAACAGTGTTCGTTCACTTTTCGAATTTTGTCAAGACGGATTTCGAAGAGTATTGGAACAAACGACTCTTTCAGTTCTATTAAGCCTTCATATTCGATGCCGGTGAATAAACGAAGGATTATGGCCACTCTTCAAAGGGATGTTAAATAGGCAACTGTTTATCGCGTGCTTACAATTTAGTGGCGCGGAAATTTTTACGGCTAGAAAAGTTTGCTTGCTCCACAGTGATGATGTAAGAGAGGTTATTGGATGATCCAGCTCTGTTTAGAACAGAAAGGTCTTTCTTCCTGTTACTCGAGTCCTCGCAGGGGTGGTCTGTTGTAAAAAATTCAATTTTATTACTCGTAACTCAACGCTACTGACTTGAGTATTTCCCTCTTATTTGGGGAGTGTGTCCCAACTTGCAGAACACGTCAAAAATTAATCAGCGCGACTCAGGTTTGAAACGAGATATATGATCTATAGTTCAATAACTATGGGGTAAAAATTAATTACAGTTTTATATTTTATTTTCTGGATTTTGTAATCCGTAAAGTTTGCTAGGTTGAAATATGACAGCCGCTCAAAGATAACTTGCCTTTCCGTATTCCTTGTGATTTACGTTGTAACCTTATGTACATATATACTTTCCTCACATATCCATAGCTCTAAAATTTTTTTTCTTCTCATTTTTCGGGGGTTTTTTTCACTACGTTTACCTGACCATGACTAAAAATTCGAATGTTTTCCCAAAATGTGACTGTTTTATTAACTGTAGAACAATCAGTTGGCATATTGACAGATACGTTATTTACAACTCGGAAACCTTAAACTGAGAATCCTGGATTCAACTATTTTAAGGTATCCGACTACGTTCGGAACTGTGATTTTAAAAAAGGGCATAAATGGATAATTTTCATGATATTTAGTGTCATTAGATTAGAATACATGTATAAAATTGTTTTAAGGACATTTTGAAAAAAAAGAAAAAAAATTATTTAAATACAATATTTTGGCAAAAATTAACTTAGAATAACCTTTTTAAAAATGATCTCCTTTTATGAAAAATTTTTTAAAAATAAAAAATTTTTTTCATATAAAGTAAAGACTTCTCCAGAAAGTCTGAATTATTCTCTTTGAAAAGTTCACATTATTTTCAGAGTTACAACCCATTGAAATAACTATCGGCGTTTTTTTTTTTTTAAAAATTTCCCCTCTTTTCAAAAAACATAATAAACAAACTTCAAGTTTTATTTCAAAAATTTAGTTGAAACCCCTTTAGATCTCGCTTTTACGGACAAAATAATTATAATAAAACATTTTTTTAAAAAAAATATTTTTAAAATTGATTATTTTATGTTGATTTTTGACAAGATATTGTACTTAAATAATTTTTTTTGTAAAACTATTTTTTAAAACAATTTTATATACATTTTCTAATCTAAATGGCATTAAATATTAAAAAAACTATCCTTTTTACGCTTTTGCAAAAACGCGGGTTCGAACGTAGTTGGAACCTTATGATGCCTTTTCATATTTTTTTTTTTTTTATTAATGGAAATTGGAAAAGGGGGTTTTTTTGGAAAAGGGAAATCACTTAGAGTTTCTTCGTTTAATGATGGTATACCGGTTACATTTTTCTTACTTCATAAAAAAAATTTCTTATGTCCTGAATTTACTACAACATATAAGATCTTCAAACATAAACCTATGGGGGTAGATCTACCGTTCGACAAGACATCGATGGCTGGACTCCAAAACCCCTATTTCCAGACCATAAGGGTAATGGAACTGGAAACTATGGCAGTGGCGTAACGTACACAACATCGGGGGGGGGCGGGATTCTGGAGGTAAAAAAGCCTGATATGGTTTTGCAATCCTTTGAAAGATCAAGCTTGGGGCCCCAAAAACCCCAAATTATGCAGGGGCTTAATATTCTCCATTACGCCGCTGCGATCTTGGAGAAATGTTCTGAAAAAGGCTAAAGGGCTGTTGACCCGCTAATTATGATGATCCCCAAAATTATATATTAAATTGTTTTCCCTCTCTTATATGATATATTGCCACTTACAAAAGATCGTGATGTAACGAGAAAATACCCCTCTAAACTCAAGTTTTGGGCCCCCAAGCCCAAATATGTACTTTGCGTAAAGTGAATGCGGGTGTACGTTACGCCATTGCGTAAGAGAACAAAAACACAATCAGACTTTGCTAACATATAGTCCCTTTAAATTTACTATTACAGTTAGTATTCTGTCACCCCCCCTTATTTGATACTATTGTGAGTTCTTAAATGATTGTGGTCATTTTTAAATTAATATACTAGATGTCATTCCCCCAGTTGTTAATGTTGCCTTATAAAAAAATCTTAGATTTTTTTTGTTTTTATATGTAATATTCAAACTAGAAATATATTCGATACAATTTCTTTTATGGGGAAAAAATTTTTTCATTGTTAATTGCTTTTAAAATTGTTTATCGAACATCATTTTTTTATGATGTTTTTTTTTGTTTACCCGATGGGTATGTGTATCGTAGTCTGGGGCGGCGTGACGCGGTTCGACCTGGTATTATTGAAGACACCCCCCCCCCTTCTTTCCACCGTAGATGGGTTTGATACACAAAACTGTCGTGAATAAAAGTTCTTTTATTGGCGTGGTGTGGAAGTTTGGAAAAGGAAAATGCTAGCTCAAAATGACGTCCCCCTACTTGACAATGTGTTTTGGTTTCCCGTCGAACTGTGGTTTTCTTTCAAGTCCAAATAGGGATTCTTAACAAAATATACTATAAAAAAAGCAATTCTAAATTGATGAATAGAACTTTTTACTTGTGGTTTTTTGTGTGTTTTTCCCTCTCATAATGAATTAATAAGATTTTTTAAATTTATAAAATACAACGGTCACGTAAAGTTACATCACTTTTTCTTTTTTAACTGCGCTGTGACAAACCAAAAAAAATTCTATGACTACTCATTAACATTTGGTTATTGTGTGAATTTTTGATTACCGTAAAAACCTCGTTTATACCACGTCCTCGATTTTACTTTTATATAATTTGTGAAGAACGAGATCTCGCCTAAAGATGTAGAAAGAAAGGAAGGAAGACTAGCCATATCCAAAAACAATCTTATTTATTGATCACACAAATAGCAACTCAATTAGCAACACAATTCAAGTAATTTCTAAGAAAAGAGATGGCTTCAAATGAAGCAATATGTGGATTGGTAACGAGATACGTAAACTATGAGAATATTTTAAATATCCCCCCCTCCCTCCTTGTGGCAGACCTGGGGTGGGCCTTGGCGTTCTAAAAACCCTTTTCCCGGGCCGCCTTTTCGCTCCCAGTGTTCCCCAAATTCCCTAGTTCTTAAAACTAGGAGATCTTTTCTGGGCCCATCAATCCATCTGAGATTTGGCCTGCTCCCTTGTGTCGATTGGTTGAGCATCGTAGCGCACACGGGAATTTTTAAAGGGGGCCGGGGACGAAAGTTCACCAATCTTGTATCGGGCTCCTTCCGATTTTGTCGATTTTCGGGAACAAAACACGTAAAAACAAATTATTGAATAAATAATTAGCATTAATTAATAAAATTAATCATTAATAACAATACTTAAAAATTTTACGTATTATATACTTAAATTATAATCAATCGGGAAAAAAAAACAAAGGGCTTTGGGGGTGTCCGGACCCCGGACCCCCATTTTTCTCACTGTTGAGCATTGAATACTTTTTTGTGGTGCGGTTTTTTATTCATTCCGATAACGTGACCTGTCCGTTTAATTCGTTGTATTTTTTATAAGTTAACTTTACATTCTTTATATGATCGATGAGCTTTTTAAAATTTTATCTTCTTCGATTTTTTAAAAATCGGCCTTTTAATTCTAGATCGAATCTACCTTGCAATTTATCCGATCACTAATTACACTATAGTGACCAATCGTGACTTGAATTCCTTCACTTATCTCATATCTGAAATACAAAACTGAATAATACCTGATCAGTATAGCGATCTATCCTATCCTCTCCTCACTTTCTCTGTCTTAGCTGGAAAACCTAGATTTTATATAGCCGACTTAATTTAAATAATCAAGGTTTTTTTTTCAGAGTGTTGGTTGTGAACAAATTTGAATTGATAGACCAAAAGATTCCCCAAGAGGATTAACGAAAGGACGCGGATAGATCCGTCACAAATTTGATTTTCATCTACTCTTAAAAAATACATTTTTTTTCCGTTTTTTAAATTTTTATTTAAAAGAATCAATCTCTAAAAGAAATATTTTGACTTTTCATCATTTTAAAATTTCTCGTAATTCGGAAGGCGGTTGTTCATGATATGTAACGCGGAAAGAGTTCCCGTAAATAAATTAAATTAATCTTTATATATCTCAGTAAAAAGTCTCTTCGTAATTTTTCATTGCTTCTTCTCTTAAAAAGTGAGTCTTTTTAGATGTTAATTTTAGCGTGAAATGCATTTTATTTAAATTATGCTTTTTTTGTACATCTGTTTTTCGAAATCTAATATCTAACGCTATCCCCAAAATTTCAAATATTTCGATTTTTTTACGATTTGATTTAATTTTTTATTAACGTCGCGACGTTGATTACAAAATGGATGTTCCAAACATTTCAATGGATCAAAGTGGATGTTCCAAACATCTATTTTTATACTTATATTTTTCAATAGTAACTGTAGACAGGTCCAGTCGCAGCAGGTGTGTAGCGCATGCATCACACGCGGTCGGTCCCAAACAAGGGGCGACCGAAAGCCTCTCATATAGTTCTATCAATCAAGCGAAATATTTTATGAATTTCTCAAAATAAGACTTCTAATTAGTCGAATAAGTATGCTGAATTAAAAATATTAAGTAAATAAAATGTAAAATATAGTAAAAAAGTAAGTGAAAAGTATAGTAAAGTAGTAAGTAAAATATAAAGAAAATAATAAAAATTAAAATTTTTCTGAATAGTTCAAAATTTCTCGGTAACTAGTATTAAACTGATTTAGTGATCATAACAAAATATATTATATCAACTTTTATTCGGAACAACTCGTTCTTATTTATTCTTCCGCATAGTAATAATAGTTTAAACTTTACGATCAATTAAAAATTTAAGTTATTATTTAAAATAAATAAATACATGTCTATAATTAAGAAGCGTAGCCAATTAAATCATGTAAATGTTTTGTTTTTTTCTAACAAATTAGTAACATGTTTAAAAATGCTATCTTGTTTTTTTAATTAAAAGATTTATCAAACATATATGTGGAAAAAAAAATGACGCTTCATTACCGAGTGCTTTGCGAAGCCGACTGAATTTAATCGAGGTCAGTATTGAAACGAGAAAAAAATCTTATCTGTATTTCTGTTATTAATTGGTTGTTATGTCCAACTTCCAGACATCGCGTTATTTCATCGAAATGTATTGATAAGAGGAAATGCCATATTTAATAGATTAATATCACAAAAATAAAAAATTTCTAAGAATGAATTGTGCTTTATTTTAAATCATTTAATTGAATTTGTTTCGAATAATCTTAAAGGCCTAAATTGAATTATTATTAAAGTGCTGCATAATTTTTTTGGAAATTATGGAATTACAATTTAAGGACTAATTTATAACTACGTTCGGAACCGTGATTTTGCAAAAGCGTATAAATTATAATATTTATTTTAATTCCTACTGTTAAGTTCACACTCTCCCAGTGGCGCACACACAAGGGGGTGTCCTAGGGTCGGACCCCCAAAGCCCTTGATTATTTTCCCGATTGATTATAATTTTAAGTATATAATACGTAAAATTTAATTAAATATTTGTTTTAATGATTAATTTTATTAACACTAATTATTTATTCAATAATTAGTTTTTTACTGTTTTGTTCCCCAAAATCGAAAAGAAGCATGATACAAGAATGGTGGACTTTCGACCCTGGACCCCTTCCCCCCATTGGAAAACTTCTGTGTGCGCTACTGCACTCTCCCTATATATATTTACATATATATCTCTTTTCAAATTTTCAATTGTTAATAAAATACTTTTTATTCATCCACTAAAGTTTATGTACATTTTTTTTTAAACTTGTAGTGGATGACATTTGATGTTGATACAGTTTTTTCAAATATTAATTCATTTTTCAATTAAGTTAATAAATCAAAGTTTAAAAAATATATTTCAGTCGATATTATTCCTCTAGATGGCAGCACATTGGATGAAACAGCTTTTGTTAAATTTATGATGAAGATTTAACTTTACCTGGATAATCATATGCTAGGAAGAGCAGTATTCCTTTTACACTGGTTTAAAGATAAATTCTTACCTATTAAATTCAACTTTTATTAAAAAATATTATTATAAATTTAATGTTTAAAAGGTTTTTAATATTAATTTAAAAGATGTTTTGCCACTTAATATTGTGATTCTGTCATATTTATATGTACATATTTATATTCATTGTAATTATTTAATAACTAGTAACTAAAATGAAATTTTTCTTTGTTGACCTAAGTAGGAATTGACTTAAAAAAAAAATTATATTACTTATTGATATTTAGTGTCAGTTGAATTTGAATATACATATAACATTGTTTCAACAATATTATATTAAAAATTATTTAAATGGAATTTTTTGACATAAAAAATGAAGAAAAAATAACATATTTTCAAAACATTCTCCTTTTACGAAAAATGTGCTTCTATAACAGTAATATTTTCTCTGTATATAGCTAAGACTTCTTTACAGAGCACGAACTAGGATTTTTGAGATATTATTTCTCTCAGTTGATCGTAACTCTGAGAATAATGTGAATTTTTCAAAAATCCCAGTTCAGTCTGTGTAAAAAAGTCTTAGCGCAAAATATTTTTATTTTTCAAATATTTTTTATAAATGGATAATTTTAAAAATATTCCATTCTTCACTTTTAGTAAAAAAAATTGCATTTAAATAATTTATTCTTGTAATATTCTCAAAAAAAATTTGTTTATATGTTCTAATTTATAACTGACACCAATTGTAGGTAGGAGAATTTATATTCAATAATAAGCACGTATTTCTTCATAACTTTTTGAATGAAATTACCAGAAACGAATATATTAAAAATAAATAAATTATTTATTCTTACCTTTTGTTGAAGAAAATATTTTTCAGAATATAATCAGTTTTGGATGCGTTATTGTTATATTAACTGTAACTGACTGTTCCGAGCAGCAGAAGTGCCCTATAACGACCACATATCTTCCATAGAGGCCAAGTAAGAAGAGAATGTGGTCACTATATGAGGAACCGCTCACGTTCTTTGCCCATTTTATTTGTTAATGATAATGTCTTTGTGTAACTGAACTGAACTCAGTGGCGCATTAGCCCATGAGGGCCAAGGCCTACTGTGCCTATTTCAGCTTAAGTGACCTTTGGCGTTGAGATGCATGTGCAGATGTTTCATAGAAGTGGTTAGTCTGACGTGAAACCCTCAGTGTTCAGTTTCCAGGCAAGTTTGATTCTCATTTATCGACCTACTGAAGGGATGGAAGGCTAAGTCGACATTGCCCAGCCTGGGATTTAAACCTCGGACCTGTGAGGTGGAAGCGCTATTATACTCAGCCACTGGGCTTCATCTTTGTGTAACACCTAACTTAAGTTAATAAAAGGTGACCAACTGTCCTCTTTTAGGGAGGACAATCCTCCTTTTATAGGAGTGTTATCCTTCCTCGAAAAGTGTCCTCCTACTTGTCCTCCTTTTCAATATTTTAAAACTGATTTGCTTAACTCTGTATTCAGAGATGAACCAAACATGTTTCCAATATGTCGAAGAATGGTCTTGAAACAAATTTTTACAGGAAATAACAGTTTTCAACGGTATTTTTTGACTTTATCGCAAGTAAATTGGACAGATATAGAAAATTATGTTGAGCTTTAATCGAAATAAATGCCTGATATTAAAATCGATGACAATTGTCTGTTTGAAGTAGAAAAAAGACTGAATGTATATTTAAATTCTAATTAATTATAACAATTTGAAAATCAATATGTTGAAAATGACAAATGATGGGTGAAAATACTTAAACCATTTCATAAATGAACACATTCCATATGAAAACGTAATCATTCTTGTTAAATTTATGTTGTGCTGCCCTGGAGCTAATGCAGCAATTGAAAGAGTTTTTTCAATTGTTAATGATTTTTGGACTAGTAAGAAATCTGGATTGAATGTTAACATTTTAGCTACATAGTACTTACTATAAAATTCAGTATGAAGGATATTTTTTGCCCCGAAATTTCCGATATATTAGAAAATAATATGTTGACAAAAAATTCATTCAATGGAAAAAAACTCGTTTAAGAAAATAATTAAAAGGAATGTAAGCGTAATTAGCGTATATTTTTGTATGAATCAATAAAATATTTCATATATTTTAAGTTGTAATTTTTTCTTAAATTTTTCGTCCACCTTTTCATTTTTAAAAAAAATTGGTCACCTTATTAATAAATGAGTGTTACACCAGTGGCGCACACAAGGGAGGGGTCCTGGGGTTCCGGACCCCCTCCCCCCGAAAAGCCCTTGATTTTTTTTCCGATTGATTATATTTCTAAGTATATGGTACGTAAAATTTAATTAAATATTTGTTATTAATGATTAATTTTATTAATTAATGCTAATTATTTATTCAATAATTAATTTTTTACTGTTTTTTGTTCCCGAAAATCAACAAAATCGAAAGGAGCATGATACAAGAATGGTGAACTTTCGACCGGAGCCCGTTAAAAAATTTCTGTGTGCGCTACTGTGTTACACTAAAGGAGATTTCACTGAACCAAATCTCGAATTTACCACATTTAGTTTAATCTTTTAACCTCTAACGTTCTACAGTTTTATATAAAAATGCAATTCTTAGCAAGAGATATTTTAAAATATACCATGATTTTTTGAGTATAATTAGCTAGAAGACCTCACACCGACTAACATTTGTGAAAAACGCGTCGGTCCAATTGCATACCATCATCGCCAGGATCACCTCAGATTCAGGGACGTCTTAAGGCATGGGCCAACTGGGCCCAGTGCCTCTCCCTCGGTGTGGGCCTTGGTTCATTCTCGACTCCGTCTTAATGAGATCACGATTTGGATAATTTTAATGGCCAAATATTATTCCCGAACATATTCTCCGAAAAAAAAGGAAAAATTGCTGTCATCTGCATGTTGTAAAACTGCATGTCAACTGGCATAAGTGGTAAGACTTTTCTTATATCTTCCCAGGCCTATACCTCAAGCAATTGTTCAACTCATTTAGTTGAAATTCAGTTATTGGTTGATCCGGTTTGTGCCTAGGTTTTTAGGGATTGTGAGTCGTGCACATTTATTTGTTTCAAATCACCGTTTGAACGAGAATTTGGCAATTCATGCTAAGAGTACTGTCTACTTTTAAAGATCTCAGGTAGGGCCTACTTTTGCACAAGGGCCCAGAGCCTCAAACAGTCTTAAGAGATCCCTGCTCAGATTGTTCGATTTTCCAAGTTTTTCTTTTTTGAAGTTGTTGCAGTGAATCTTTTTTTTTCTGTCTGGAAACGGGACATTTCAGCTGTATTTGGGGTTGCCGGGGTAGTTACTTAAAAACGGGACCTTTTAGTCCCGCTATGCATGATTATCATTATGTTATCCAAAATAAATATATTTTCAAAGTGACTCGAATTTCAGAAAATTGGTTCGAACCAAATAAAAAATATTAAACATGGTAAGATATGTATATTTTACGAATTCAGGTGAATCACAGTTGTAAGCAAATTTTCATTTCTGTCCTTTCTGTTTTTAATGATGTAATGTTACTATTTTATCATCAATAGGTTTTTTCAGCATGAGCAAACCACATCACATGTCATAATTCCTGTATCATAGCTATTTTGGGTATTACCCGGTGTAATAATTTTGGGTGCTAATTTTATGAGAAATTAAAGGATTTGGAAATGTTAAATTGATACATTTTGTTGTTGTTGACATAAAATATGAATTAGGTATCATTTTTTCATCATCAAAAATTTTCGTGCACTGAGTGGTTTGAATTTAATTTGTAGCATTCATTGTACTTTTTTATGTGGAATGGGGGACAAGGATTTAAATTTTTATCTTCCAAAATACGCCATGGATCCAAATTAGAATTTTGTTTTTTTGAAACCTTTGTGAACCGTGTATTATTTTTGTAACATTTTCCGTGTTTTGATATCTATCTTAAATCGTAATTTCTACATATTTTTCAATAAATGTTAATACCCAAAGTAGTTATTAATAAAATATTAAAACTGTTCACATCTGAACTCAACGCAATCGCAATTACTTAGAAAATGGACTGAATTCATGTGACGTCATATTTTAGCCCAAATACAATTTTACAACCAATCTTTTCCCACGCCTTCGAGGGTTCCAATTTTTTTTTTTTTACAAAAATTTTCTTTTAAAAATTACATATTTCTCAACGATAAAAATGCATTTTTGTCAGGATGATTAAATAGTACTCGTTTATGAGATTTTTTTTTTTTTTGAAAAAGTTTTTAAGAATCTTAATATTTGAACCCCCCAAAACCAATTATCAAAAATTTGGGGGAAAATCTAAATTTTACAAGCACTGAGACATTTGAGTATCCAGGCAGTTTGCATTTATATTGGAATCGTTTCAGCATAAGTCTATGAAAAAAAATTAACTAAGAAATTTCTTTAAGTAATAAATGAAAATTTTATTTATATAGGATAAAAAGCGACTCACTCTCTCACATCTTGAAATTTTAGAAACTCCCGGGGGCCGGGGGTTTGGGGGGCCAATGGCACGCGACACAATTTTTTTGGGCACTTCCCCGGGGTGGAACATTTCCCAATTTTAATTCAAAATAACAAATTTTCCAATAAAGTAATTCCCGAAAACGCAGTGACCCAGTCTCAGTTTTTCAGCGAGATTTTCTCAGTTAAAAAAAAATGATTGGAAAAGCTCAAGTTTTTTATATATAATGATGTGACTTCATTTAATAAACTGAATTTGTCTCAATTATGTTGTTTGTAAATTTAAAAATTTTTTAATCCCCAACTGTTTTGATTTCCAGTCTAGTTCGGTATGGTTTAAAAAATTTTTGAAAAAAGGAGAAATTTGGGGTTTTGATTGAAACAGAAAGACTGACAAAAAATAAAGAAAAAAATGCTAGAAAGAAAATTTTGAAACATGAAATTTTCCGGTTCCAGATACATGTATTTTTGGGAAGGGAAATTAGCCAGTTTTTTTAACCTTTTTTTCATCTACCTATCCTTGCCTGCGAGTCATTATTTTCAGAAGATTAACATTACTCATTTAAAGAAAACCGCTTGGCAGATAAAACCCAATTCAGCTTGCATTCTGCAAAAAGAAACACCTTAAAATCTAATACAAGGGGTTTTTTGCCAAAACTAATCTGCCACAACCCAAAAATTTACAATAATGTTTCTTTTAATTCTAATTAAAGTATAAAAAAACATTTTTCTATACTATACAGTGCAAAATTAAATTTTTTTGTTTAAAAAAAAAAGTTTTGAGTTGTTGGGGTTTAAATCTTAAATATATTTTCTCAATAACCAAAAAATTAAAATTTTTTGAAAGGCACCTCTGGGCCCCCTTAAAATTTTTTTAAAAGAAAAATGGCACGTTGATCCAAAAAAGGGTTTTAAACCCCCGTACTAGACTTAAAAGGCATGTTTCTTTTGTTGAGTAGATATTCGTTTAGAATAGGTTTTACTTAAATTGACTCCCAAGGGGGCCACGGGGGAGATTTACATAACAAATTTTAATACCCGGAATTTTGGGCCCACACAAAAACTTCAAATTTGGTCAGTATGACGTGAATTTAAAAATTTAATCCCAAAAAAGGGGGAATTTTAAACCCTCATAAATTTAATTTAAAAAGAAAAAAATTTTTCATCACCCAAAAAAGAATTGAAATTAATATACGAAAATCTAACATCCTTACACTTTCCACATTTCTGTACTTTATTTTTAAAGTTTCTAAGCTCTCAGTGAGACCGTTAGTTTTTTTGATCAAACGGAAGAACTAGAGCAATTTTCTTTCATTAGTTTCATCTTTGAAAAATTTCTAAGTTCAAAAGCCAAATTTTTAAAAATGAGGGGGCTGTTTGTATATGAAGCTACAATTTACTGGGAAGGGAAAGATTTAAAAACCCTTTTAAAAAAATCTTTATTATTTCGTAAACCATCTTTCTGCAATTTTTTTAAAAGTTTCCCCTCATTTCTAGGGAATTTTTTTTTAAATAAAAAAATTTTTTTTAGGGGTAACTCATAAAATCGCCATTTAAGATAAAAACGTAAATATCACTAAAACTTCTCTTTCAAGTTTTTTTGCTGGGTTTCTTTAAACATACACAAAAAATTCCCCTTTTACTTTTTGGTTTTAAACGTTAAAAAAAATGTTCTTTTTAAATAGATGGGGGTGGGAACATTTTTCCCAAATTTTTTTTTTTAAATACTTAAAAAATCTTATGAACAGTGTTTTGATAAAAAAAAATTTAAAAATTATTTTGTTTTGGTGACTAATGCCACCTGCCCGACGAAGTCAGATGGGAAAAACGCGAAATTCATAAAAATTTAAAATTAGTGATTTTTAATAAAAACTAAATACATGAAACTTAGTCTCATAAATGCAATAACTGCAATTCCAGCCAATAAGTTCATAAATTTATGTGACGTCATAGTCACATGACTCATACAATCACGCGTATCCAGTCAATCAGTTCATGCGCTTCGCTGTTGGCAACTTTTACTTTTTTGTGGAAGCTTTCGGTTAGAAAGTATGTATTTGACTACAATAATGACGCACCTAGGTCAGTGTGTGTGATTCTCAACTTTTTTTTTTTCGGTTTACTTTTACCATTTTCGAAATTTAGCGGCACACTAACAATCAAATAAGCTTAAAAATATTTTTTCTTATCTGTAATATCTGTACACAGTAGCGCACACAAGGGAGGTGTCCTAGGGGTCCGGATCCCCCCATAGCCCTTGATTTTTTTTTCAATTGGTTATAATCTTATGTATATATTACGTACAATTTAATTATGTATTTGTTATTAATGATTAATTTTATTAATTAATGCTAATTATTTATTCAATAATTAATTTTGTATTGTTTTTGTTCCCGAAAATCGACGAAATCCAAAAAATATGTTGGGTGGCGTATTGGATCATGATACCAAAATGGTGGACTTTCGACCCTGGACCTCCCCCCCTTGAAAAAATTTTGTGTGCGCTCCTGTCTGTACACTATGTAAAATAGTTTATGATAATAATTTTCAATGTTTAATAAAATAATGTGTACGACAAAGACAAAAAATGTATTGAGTACTATTTTATTAAGAATACATTTAATGCGAAATTTAAGATTGATGAGTTTTGATAATTTCGTTTACATTGGGTCGTAAAAATGATAATACCTTTTTAAATTCGTCATCTACATTAAAAAGTCTCAATCCCTTTTTTTTTTTTTTTTTTTTTCATTTTTATATTTGTTTTTGCTGAAAATCCGAATTCACACAAATAAGATGTAAAAAATTGGTAACCATATTTTTAAAACTCTTTTGTGTCTATTATGGGATAATCCAAAATGAATTATATTAATTAACTCTACCGAATTTTTTGAAATTAAATCTCGATGATTACAGAGCTCTAAATTAGTTCTTCCTATTCATTTAAAGTTAATTCATATACATATATATCCATTATTACAAATGGATTACGAACCCCACACACAATCTAAACTTTTTTATATTGAATTTTGAGGATTAATGAATTACTTTCTCCTCTACTGTAGTCAAATGGTCAATAACAATCTTATACGAATAGTTTATTTCTATAAAATGACCAAATGATTCGGTTCCGGATTTTTTTTTTTTTTTCAGGATTTTTTTTTATTTTTTTTCACAGGGTATAATTAAAACTTAACTCCGTGGCGCGACAGCCCATGAGGGTCAAAGCCTGTTGTGCCTAACTCAGTATACGTGACCTTGGGTCCTGAGGTGCATGAGCAAATGTTCCTGACAGGTGGTCAGTCTGACGCGAATCCCCCAATGTTAAGTTCCCAAGCAAGCTTGGTATTCATTTATCGACCCACTGAAAGGGATGAAAGGCTGAGTGAACCTTGCTTAGCCCGGGGTTTGAACCTCGGACCGGTTATGAGGAAGCGCGATGCACTAACCACTCAGCCACTGAGCTTCGGGTATAACTAATAATATTAAAAAATAAAATGGTGGCACCTTTGAAAAATTTTTTGTAAGTGCCGCGGCACATGGGTGAGAATCAACGACCTAGATAAACAAACTTGATTTAAAAGTACACGGTAAGAAAAATTTGAAGAAAAAAAATGCAACAGAAATATTTCTTAGAAGCAACAAATCGTGATGGTTAAAATTATTTTAAATATTTCTTTATAAAACATATATATTGATACCAAAAGTATTTTTAAAGTTAAATTTTTTCTTTATCAGACAGCACTCTAAACTAAAAGTCAGGAAAATAAATTTCATAGCCTCTTAGGGTCAACGTACTTGTAAAAATGTTAGTAGCTATTTTTCGAGATACGGATGTTACCCAAACCCCCTTTTTCCCGATGAAAACTTTGTTTATCTTATGTTTCTAACTTTCTTGTAAAAAGAAGTACCGCTCACTTCCACACCCTGGTAATAATAAAACAGAGAAAAGGATATCTTTATTTGTGGTCAACTTGCCGCTGCGACCCTTCTATTTTTCTAAGCCTTGCAAAGGTTCTGAAAGTGTCACATTTCTTTTTACTTGTGTGGGGTTAAGCATAATTGTCCGGCTGTTGAACTTTCAAAGGAAGTCAAGGCAAATAAAAAATGAAGAAAACTGACTTCAAAAGAAAATCGATTGTATCCTACAATTGACACATACAAACACTAAACTATACTAAAAAGACCGGACTTTTAGAAATAAAAATAAACAACCTTCAAATACAAACACATTTAAAACGTTAGAACACCTCTGGCTTTGGCCTGTTTTTTGTCTTATTTATTTTTATTTTATTTGTGTGTAAATCACATATGATACAATATTAACATACTTGTGTGATATATAAATAATCATATACTAAATTGCATAAATCTAATAAATCAAAAGCTTCTATTCATATGTAGATTTTTACTATCTTAGGTTATATTTAATAGTAATTTTTACGACAATAAAATAAGTACAGTAAAATCCGGCGTATAACGCGCACCTATACTTTCAAGCTAAATTTTTTAATTTTTAGGTATATTCGCCGTATAACGCGCACCCCCTTTTTAACGAAGAAATCTGAAATATTAGTATACATTGTTTTTATGTTTTGAAGTAATTTATTCTAGGTACTATCCCAAACTTTTGAAAAAATAGTATTCTTCTAGAACTACAACTGTTCTTGTTCATAAGACAAATTATTTCTTTTAAATAAACAGTGTTTCGATACATCTAGAAGTAAATTTTTTTTATGCCCATCCTTTTTGTTATTTTTAAAGCTGTCATTTTTATACCCGGCGTATAACGCGCACCCTTAATTTTCGATCTTATTTTTTGTGTTCAAAGTGCGCGTTATACGCCGGATTTTACGGTAATATGATTTTTTAAAACATACTTCCTTGATACAGGATATCTAGTAATCACGTGCTTTCACTACCCCCCTTTTTTTTTCTTTCAAAAATGTCATATTTTTGTTTTTTTACCATCAGAAGTGAATTGTCTAAAGAGTCATTAAAACACTCGTCAATCTTAAACGGTTAAATGTATTGTATGCTATTTAAATAACAGAAGTTGTCTTCTTTTTTTTAACTCAATATGTTTACAGAAAGAGTAACTGGGAGAAGATAGCAATGTTTTCTTTTTAAATGGTCTTTGACGAAAAAATAGTTTCAGATTTATACCATTCACGTAAAGAAAATGCTGGTGAAAGAAGTGAATTTTCGGTTTAAAAGAATAATTTAATTTGTTTATTTGATTGTGTGTGTGCTTTGGTTATAAGTACTACCATTAGGTCTTAAAGAAACAACTCCACTATTGTTAAAAACAGGACATTTCTGAAGGCGCATATTGGTTGAAATTATCCTTGGAAACCACGGGATGAGTCTTACTGTAAAATCTAGAAATTATATTCCACATTCTTATAAAATTTCGAAATTAATAATAATCGTCATTTTTATAAAATCCCTCTTCATCATATAAAAATTAAAAAAGAATGCTCTTCATTCTTATAAAATCCTTCTCCATCACTATAAAATCTAGAAAGGAATTATGCTCTTCTTTCTTATAAAATCCCTCTCCATCACTATAGATCTAGAAAAGAATTATGCTCCTCATTCTTATAAAATCCCTCTCCAACACTATGAAATCTAGAAAAGAATTATGCTCTCCATTCTTATAAAATCCCTCTCCATCACTATGAAATCTAGAAAAGAATTATGCTCCTCATGCTTATAAAATCCCTCTCCATCACTATAGAATCTAGAAAAGAATTATGCTCCTCATGCTTATAAAATCCCTCTCCATCACATGAAATCTAGAAAAGAATTATGCTCCTCATGCTTATAAAATCCCTCTCCATCACTATAGAATCTAGAAAAGAATTATGCTCCTTATGCTTATAAAATCCCTCTCCATCACTATGAAATCTAGAAAAATTATGCTCCTCATGCTTATAAAAATCCCTCTCCATCACTGAAATCTAGAAAAATTATGCTCCTCATGCTTATAAAATCCCTCTCCATCACTATAGAATCTAGAAAAGAATTATGCTCCTTATGCTTATAAAATCCCTCTCCATCACTATGAAATCTAGAAAAGAATTATGCTCCTCATGCTTATAAAATCCCTCTCCATCACTATAGAATCTAGAAAAGAATTATGCTCTTCATTCTTGTAAAATCCCTCTCCCCCCCTAAAAAAAATTCGAAATCATGTTCCCCGACTCTCGTACAGCAGGGGGAAAAAATTAAGGAAATTTTAAATCAATAGTAAACTGAATTAATCATTTAAATCCGAATTCTGTACTTTGATAAGAATTGAATGAAATAAATAATCAAACACGCAGTTGGAAATTAAATTTGTGAATAAAACACGGAAGAAAATACAAAAGTTTTTTTAAAAAAAAAAAAATTCATATTATATATCTGCTTACTCTCGACTGTGGGAAAACGTACACTTCGAAGCTTCTCGGCGATGGACAATGTAATTTTGAATGAAGAGCTTAATTCTCCAAACTTCCATGCCAACAGGTATATTATCAAAGGTAAATGTATTGTTATTTTGTCTAATTATTCTCAATTTGCATGCACTAATGGGAAAAGTGTACGCACACATTTTAGAATCACCGTGTAGAGGCATTACTGCATGTTAAATCTGTCTGGGCTGAATGTCCTTCTATTGATAAGGTGTGTGGTAATTAGAAGGGGTGACAGCTCAGGTGTAGTCCTCATCACTTGACCGTGGTTCAAACTTACGAAATCCGTCGCCAATAACTCTCGTGTTGTTTTCAGTGTGAAGTACTCTCTCACACACACATAAATTTGTGTATTCCTAGATAAAGCAAACTTTTATGTCCAAATAAAAAATTTTCAGCTAGAAAATTTTCTTTTTAATATACATATACTTATCGACTTTTTCAGTAGTTTATTTATTGCGTGTTAAGCAATGTTACATGTATGAACATAAAAAAAAATATTTAAAAAAAGTATTCTGCCATACTTCGCAAATGTCGTAGTATAGAATATGTTTGTTCATCTGTCCATTATGTTCAAACCATAAAATAAAAAAATAATAACAGATAAATTGTAGCAGTTGACAAAAGAGTCTTTGCCTTTCCCATGAAATGAAACCTCGATGGAAACGTGATTACGCGTTTTACATTCAAATTTACGACGGTACACGCGACTAAGCAAATAAAAAAAAAAAACCAACCAAGAACATTTTAGTAAAAAACGATGATGTATGACCTCATCGCATTAACGATCGAGACACACAGATTCAGTTGTAAATTAAGCTGAGGTGTCAGATGGGTAACTGAATCCTGCACGCGCAAATATCTTTGAAATAAGATGCAGGAAATTGCATAAAAAAGGGAGAAAAAGTGGAGATAACTTTTAACTCAATCTTTTATTTATGTATAAGTATATGAAGCGTGGACGAGAGAAGAGAGCCCTAGTCTTTCGCTGGAGCCTTGAACTGTTTTGAAACCTTAGTCATTAAATCAGAGCGAGATGAACACGAGAAGAAATTAAATCATCTCTTTTTATGTCTCTCTGCAACGAATGGGAGGTTCATTTATGCATCCAGTTTTTTTTTTTATGAAAGCAAATCTTTTTTTTTTTTTTTTTCTGGTTTTTGGAGAAACCTTACGACCCGTAATGATGGGTGATCATGTTTTAAAAAGGATTATATAAGACTGGTAAAGTAATACACACATTAAAAGTTGGTGCGTTAACGGTGTAGAAAACGAATAATTAATCATAAGTTTAATATTTTAATGTGATAAATTCTTGACGGTCACGTGATAAATGAAATCACGTGTTCTCCATTGAATTCAGGACTGACTTTAGATTGTTCTATTTGAACATTTAAATAAAATTTCAGAATTGATAATTGACTGGACAAATATGTTCACATATTAAGATTCTTCAAAAAGTTTTCAAAAAATATTAAAAATTACATCAATTATTTTAAACCAAGTGTATTTTGTTCACCTATGTGTATTATTACACTTAACTAAGCCCTGAAGCCCCCCACTTGAAAAATTCCTCTGTGCGCCACTGTTTACAAATATCCACTTTTGAAAAGAATCTGCAAAAGAGCGAATTTATCGTAATTTCATCTACGATTATAGCACTGATAAAAAAATGTGAATTTTAAGAAAAAAACTTATTTGCTTACGATTCATTTTGAAAGAGAGAATGTCAATCTGAGAAATATAAAAATCGTAAACTTTAAAATATTTCCTTTTTACGCTGTTTTTAAAATAAGTTACTGAAGACAGTGGCGTACACAAGTTGGGGATAAGATATAAACCAGTAGCTTAATGTACACCCCGCATTGCGGGGGTGAGGGAGCAAAGCCTGACTGACGCTAAGTATGTATATAAACAAGTTATAAAATATTTAAGGCAAAACCTGACTTAGCAGAAAGGCCCTAATATTCTCCGTTTCGCCACTGACACAAACCCCTTCCATAGACTGACTTTTAATTTTAGCATCAAAATTAGGCCTCGGTGCTTTTGCTTACGTTTTTTTTTTTTTTAAAATGTATATAACCCTCCCATGAAAGTAATGTGTGTACACCAAAGATGTAGATATAAAAAGTTTTCTGTCTGCTACATTTAAAACCATATTTTGGCCTACCATCGAAGAGAAAAGAAATAAAAAAATGTTCGTGTATTCTGTAACGTTATTTATGTTAATGTGACATTGAAATTAGAGATCTGTGAAATCTATCCAAAGGGAAAACCCAATTTTTCCTCCACTCTATTCATCGAGAAATAATGGTGAATTATGAACACAAGACACAAAAACAGTGCTTGCAAGTTATCCGGAAGTCCTAGAAGTGTTGAATTTGACACAAGGGGCTTTATTCATGTGTTTCGTATGTTTTATTACTAAATAAGGTCTCCAATTTGAACATATGAAAACAATTAAATAATATACAATTGTATGAAACTTCTAAAAGTATTGCAGGCAAATTGGAAAGTTTTAAGGTATCCGACTACGTTCGGAACCGTGATTTTGTAAAAGCGTATAAATGGATGATATTTATGTTATTTACTGTCACTTAGATTAGAAACTGTATACAAAATTGTTTTAAGAATAGTATTACAATAAAAAATATATTTAAGTACAATATTTTGACAAAAAATGAACATAGAATGACACATTTTCAAAATATTCTCCTTTTGTGAAAAAAATTCTTCTATTATAATAATGTTTTGCCTGTACAGAGGCTCAACTAGAATTTTTGAAATATATAATTTAGAAGTGGATTTATTCATATTTTAATACAACAGAGGGGAGAAATTTTAAGAAAAAAATGCTGATAATTATTTCAATTGGTTGCAACTCTGAAAAAAATGTGAATTTTTCAAAAAAAAATAGTTCACACTCTCTCTGGAGAAGTCTTTACTTTTATATAAGCAAAATATTATTATTTTAGAAGCATTTTTTATAAAAGGAGAGAATTTTGAAAAAAAGGTTATTCTAAGTTCATTTTTTTACAAAATATTGTATTTAAATAATTTTTTTTGTCGAAATGTCCTTATATAAAACAATTTTATACACGTATTCTAATCACATACTAAATATCATGGAAATTATCCATCTATGCGTTTTTTTTAAATCACGGTTCCGAACGTAGTCGGATATCTTAAGCAATTATTTCATATATTTTATCGATATTTTCGATTTTTTTTCCGATTTTGGGAGAACAATTGCATTTTTATACAAGAGTTCTCCTTTTATTTAGCATCCTTTCTTTGCCCTCTGCTGAAAAAATCATCTTAACTTCATAATTGTTTTTGTGATAAGTGATACTTCTACATTAATATACTTTAATTTTTGTATCGTACTCGTATTTTTAATGTACTGCATATTCTAGTTTAAATCTATCCTCCCCTCCCTCTTGTATAAGATGTTTTTTTATTTCATCACATAAATCAATCAGAAATAAATAGCTTTGAATATTATTATAAGCTATTAAGAAAAGAATTGAGTGTTTATTGAATATTTCAAAAGTTCAAAAAGACGTTACATAAAACGGATTTTCTATATTTCAAAAACTCAGAACAATGTCTGAGGAGGGAAAAAATATCTCTTACAATGTCAGATACTTTAGCTCATTTTAACCTGTGATTTTTCTGAATAGAAAATATCTCTTGTCACCTTATCTCTTTCATTATAAAAATTTTTGTATATTTTTTTATTAATACAATTAATTCATGATTTGCCTTAATTTATTTGAATTCTTCAATTTAAATGAGATAATTAAAACTTCTATCTCTTTAACTTATATGTGATTTTCGATTGTATCATTCGAATACTATGTTTTGGATGAAACCGTAAAATAATTGATTGATAAAAAATTAGCAGCTCATATATAAATGCACAGAATTCTTCACGTGGCTTAGTCTGCACCTTTTTTTTTATCTTAAGAAAGTTACGGAAAATTGTAGCGGGTGCGTTTCAGGCCTTAAAATTCGATAAGTTATTTGCTATATCGAGCAAGAACTTGAATGCGTCTCCGGCGAAACACTTTAAAAGATTAAAGAGCTATTTTTGTGTTTTCAGATACGCGCGTGTATAAGAGCTTCATGTTTAGAGCTAAAAAACTCTCATTTCGGGGCTTCAAAATTTTGTTGAATACTGACTCTTGTTTTTTACATGTAAAACTGAATTTTTAATATTTTTTGTAGAATAAGATGTAATTTTAGAATTGATTCATATATTTATGCTTAGATGTAAGAATGTTTGATGCAAAAGGAAAAAGATGTATTTTAATTTACTCAGTAATGATTAACCCTTTCACGCCCAAGGAAAACATTTTCCCCCATTTGAAAATGGTGTTTGACGTATTTAATTATAACCTTTTCTGAATTTTTTTTATGCAGGATGTCAAAATATAACGTATGTCGAACGCGATTACGTAAACGGAAAAGTTTAGGAAAAAAGTTGTCAAATCAACTGGAGCCAAAAGAAAAAAAAAATAACGAGCTGTAACTGTGTTTTTATTTCAGTTTTTTGTATCGTGTGATAATATATTACAGTGTTTTCTCACATATTTTATGTTATTCGGTAAGTAATTATGTGCATTATAAAGTATATTTGAACGAATGAAAACAAATACCTCTGTGTGTGTGTGTGGGTGGTATAATGTTTTAAACTCATTTCGGGCCCTGGACACAGATCTATGGGGAACCTTGGTACTGGCGGATCGAAATTTATAAGCAGAAAATCTGGTTAAGTCCAGCTTATCCGGGCTCCGGGTGCCCAATGGATGCTCCGGCACTGAATGTAATTGATATAGTTTTATATAGGATTTTTATTAGTTTTTTAGATATACTAACTATCAACACACAGTGTTGCATAAACTTTTTCATGGTAAACAAAAAGAAACTTATTTTGAATAAGTACAAGATAGTTAAAAGTGAATAGTATAAAATATTCAGTAAAGTATATATATAGTAATAGATATTAATATATGTTTTACACTACATCAGTAGCGTAAAGGAAGGGGGTCCAGGGTCGAAAATCCACCATTTTGGTACCATGCTCTAATACGCCACTAACGTATTCTTTTGAGAGAGATTTTGTCGGTTTTCTAGAACAAAAACAATTCAAAATTAATTATCGAATAAATAATTAGCATTAATTAATAAAATTACTTATTAATAACAAATACATAATTAAATTTCACGTAATATACACATAGGATTATAACCAATCGAAAAAAAAATCAAGGGCTATAGGGGTGGTCTGGACCCCTAGGACACCCCCCTTGTGTGCACACAACTACACTATACATCCGTCTTTTAATAATATATATTTTGCGCTAGTGTCTTCTCCCCTCTCTATAATCTCTTTTTTAGAAAATACGACGTATTAATTTGTTTTATTGTTTCTAATAACTACTCTTTTCCATTGTGTTATTTATTGTTTGTAATAGTGTACTCAAATACACAAATGCAACCCTTTTGCTAGTTTTCGTCATTTGGAAACAATAATTTCTAAGAAATCTTTTCTTCGAATCCGGTTGCAAAATCTTTAAATCTTAGCTATGAATCTGTGAGTAAATTCATGTAAATTATTTAAATATATTTTTCGCAAATTCTTTTTAACGATTTCGGGGGTTGGGGAAACCTAGTTCGTTAAAATTTTTATAATTAAAGCGCTTTAAACTCTATATTTGATTTTTTAAAAGGTAAAATTTTACCTGTAGTCCTTTTATACCAATTAAAAACCACAATTAGTAAAATTTATAGCTATATTAATGTATGAAAATTTACTGAACTCGACTTTGATGACAAATTAAGAATTGTAATTTTTAGAATTTTAAAAGATGCAGCTATTAGTTAGCTCTCAGAAATCTTCTGCGAAGAAAGAACAGCGAAAAGTAATAAGAGCGTTTAAAGAAGCACATTCGAAAGATGGATGTAGCATTTTGACAAAAAGTTAAATATTGGAATATCCCTTAAAGCAAATATTTTCTCTATGAGTCATACAAATTTTTTAATTTATTCAATACTTCAAGACGATAATAAATCATTTTGTTACGTTACCAGTCAAATCATTTCAATAACAGTTCTTGAAAATCTTGACCCATTTTTTTTTTTTGAATTTTGAATTGTTCCAACATGCACAAAACTTGAGGGTGGTCCAATTCAGGAGCATTGGTCACATCGCAGCCACTTGCTCGTGAATCGATCTCCCCGTGACAGCTTACCATCGTCCTGCAAGTGGAAGCTGAAAGAGCAAGGCGTTCCCCTGACCCCGTGAGAGGATGGGGTTGTTTTTCACTTTGATTTATTGACCGCAAGTGTTGCTACAACTCCCAAAAGGACCGATGACATCACATCCGCAAAGAGTTCGCTGTGAGTTTTCTTTGTGGCAGAATAAAGAAATGGTCAAGTGAGAAAGATTTTTACGATAGGTAGTACGATTCAAACAATATATCGGAGGAAAAAAATAATCCGGGATATTTCTAAACGTTTTAAAAAATTGTATTCGAATTATATACTACCAGTTTTGAAAAAGTTTGGGTTGATCCACAGTTTACGTTGATCCCCCATACAAGAGAATTTTTCATGAAATTTCCCCTTTTGTATCATGCCCCTTTTTGTTTTTGTCAATTTTCGGGAAAAAACACAGTAAAAAAATAATTGTTGAATAAAAATTTGCATTTAAATTTAAAAACAAATACTAATTAAATTTTTTTTTTTTTACTTGAATTATAATCAACGGAAAAAACAATTTTTGGGGGGGGGGTCCGTACCTCCCAAAACCCTCCCTCCCTTTGTGTCCCCTGGGTTCTACAAGTTTATTAGTTTGGGGGGAAGATCACCCCAATCCTCTTTTATTTTATTTTTTTGCCCCGAAAAAAAATTTCGTTCTTCCAGTAAATAATTTAACTAAGAGAAACTATACTCTCACCTATTTTTAAGGAGTTTTCAATTTTTCTTTGATAATTTGAGAAAAAAAATCAATGAAACTGAACCAAGAAGTTTTAAATGCACGTGACTAAAATAAAGGACACACATCACAGACACTTTTTTAAAATTAAAGGGAAAGTTATTTGAGGCAAACGTCATTTTTTTTCGTTATTGTAGTTTTATTGCCTATGTCCTATTGATGATCGACAATAGCTGCGAACTTTTTTTTCGTGCTTTTTTTACGGAGCGGGGGTCTTGTGTACACTTATGGCTTCATATTTCTCTCGATGGATTTTTTTTTTTAGCATTTGAAAATTTTTCCTTTTTTAAATCAAAAAAATTTCGTGTTCCTCACCCTTTTTAAATTTACTTTTCCATCGATTAATATCATTATTATATTATTTTTCGTCATGTTCTACTTTTTTAAACAGTTTGAACTTATCCAAAAGATCTAAATGTCCATTTTTTCTTTTTTCCCTCCATTTACATTTATCAATATAATTTTCGCACGGCCTGCCTTTTAAAACCACAAAAAACGTTTCCCGGGGAAAATGTACCCCAATACAAAATTTTTTGGAAAAATTTGGTCGCGCGGTAAAACCCCAAGTCCCCCTTGTACCTTGAGATTGTAAAAAAACTTTTTGCGTTCCCAAAAAGGGGGGAAGGTGACAAATTTTTTAGTTTTAAGAAACTGTCTTTTGGGGGGAGGAACTAGAAAAGGGTCTTTTTAACAAAAAACAGTTTTTCCAGAATTTGTGAGCCTGGGATAACTTTTTTGTGCCCCACGGCTAGAAAATAAAGGGAATTTGAAAGTTTTGTAAGTTTCTCAAAAAAAAGATATTTTAAATTAAAACTTTTTTAAAGGTTTTTTTAAAAATAAAATTTAAAGTTTCGATTTAGGACAATAAAGGGACTGGTATGATTCTTATCTAAATTTAAATCTTAACACAGTCATTTTTAAATTTTCCCATGTTTTTTTGTTTTTTCCCTTCTATTATTTTTAAATTATTTTTGAGCATAATGGGTTAAGATCATTTTAACCCTTTGGCCTTGGTTTTTTTTCTGGTATTAAAGTATCCATTTTGTTTAATTATTAGACTTTCACACACACACGCGAAGGGGCCCACACAAAAATAGTATATATATTTCAAGGTGTACCCAGATTTTTTTTTATGAAAAGTACACTTAAAAAAAAACACGTAGACAAAAAACTTTTTTTAAAAAAAATTAAAAAACCTACAACCTAGGGGTTGGGAAACTCCCTCCCCCCCCCTTCCCTTTTTTTTCTTTTTCATTCATTTGTTTTCTTGTTTTATATATATGCCTATTTCTGCTAAAATTTTTTTGTTTGAGGGTATGAACGGGAGAAATTCAAATTAAAGGAGCCTTTAAAAGGGGGGCACATTTCAACCCCCCGGGGTTAAACTCGCAATATAGATCATATGCATTCAAACATCCCAAAGAGTGAATGAGAATTTCGCAAATTTTCCAGGAACTCGGATTCTAAATCTAAATTTGAAGGATTTATGTGAATTTTTTTAAATTAAAAAACACTCACACAAAACACTTTAAAAATTTAATGATTAAAATCGCTTGTGCATGACTTACAGAAAATATGAAAAAAATTTTTTTTCCTCAATAACGTTTTTTTTTTTTTTAATTGGGGAAAACCACATAAAAACCCGGGCCCTTAAATTTCCCCCCTTTTAAAAGTGTTCCGAAAATTCTGGGGTAAAACACGGAAACAAACGTTAACTCTTTTTTTAAAACAAAAAACTTTGGAACTTTTAATAATCTTTTTGCCCCTTGGGTGATTTTTGGGACACAAATATTTTTTATCAAAATAAAAAATCCCATGAATATGTAAGGGTTTTCATGATAAACAAATTTAAAATTTTCTTCAGGAAAAGGGGGCATTAATCAATTATTTTTTTGCAAAATTTATTTCTTTAACCAAAAATTTTGTAAAAAAATATTTTACTTATAGTTTTGCTAAAAAAACAACATGTTTTAGCATGTTACTATAATTCTTGCACGTGTTTGACCTCAAAAACTATACATTAAAAAAGAAATCTTTATTTCCCTTTTATAAAAAGTAAAGGGGGAAAATACATTTGAAAAAAATTTATTTACCCCATCAATTTGCGGTCTATAACTCAAATGCTTGTAATTTTTATTTTTATCAATTTCCCTTGTAGCTTTTCAAAACCTTTTTTATCCACTTCCGGGATGATTGTTTTGATCGCAATGATTTATTTCTACATCCTTATCATTGTATGATTCAGTAACCCCCCACGAAGGTGGTGGGCCCATTACCCCTTTTTTTTGGGCTCTATTCAAATGGTTGAAAAAGGGGCGGGCCATCGGTTTCCTCACCCTTTTCGCGTCTTTCTCCCCTCCCGCCCTAAGGGACGTTTTTTTTTTTTTTTTTTTGGAACAGTTTTTTTCCCGAAAAATTCCTTTTTTTGGAGTTTGCTTTTAACCCCCCCCCTTGGGAAAGGTTTTTACTGTATGTTTTGGGGAAAAATATGAAACATGGGTTTATGACATCCAATGAAAATAAAAAAAATGCTTAAAATTTTTTAAAAAATTGAAAATTTTTTAAAAATAAATTTCCAAACAATATATTGATGTGCATTTTTGGAGTTTACTTAAAAATGTTTTTCCCAAATCCCCTGTTGAAAATTTTTTTTTATAATTTTAAAAGTTCGGCGCAAATACTAAAATAAATTCATTTTATATTTTCATTATTTTTCGGGAAGTGGCACAAAAAAAGTTTTCAAAGGGGAAAAGGGTATAGAAAGTCCACCATTTGGTATATGCTCCCCAAACAATTCGATTTTGTCGTTTTTGGGCAAAAACCCCAAAATTTAATTTTAAAAAAAAAAACAAAAAAAATTAATTTAAAACAAATCAAAAAAATTTTCGAAATTTTGGGATGGGGTTATCCCGGAAAAAAAAACAAAAGGTATGGGGGGGGCGGACCCCCGGAAATTTTTCCCCATTTAAATTTAAAAAAGTTCAAAAAAGTCTCAAAAATTTAAAAAAATGACTTTAAAGGTGGGAAAAAGGTTTAATAAACAATTATTTCCTTAAACCCGGGTGGGCAGGGGCGGGCACGGGCTCTTCTAATTTTTTTGGGTTTTTGGGGGTCCCCCGTGGCGTAGGCATTTGGTGGAAAAGGGCTTTTATAATATTTATTATATTTAATAAACCGAAATATGTACTTAACGAAATTCCGTCTTATTTTTTTTGTTCGGGCCATTTCGCCGGGTATAAAAATAGAGCTTCAAAAAAATAAAACAAATCAGCTAAAAACATTTAGACTCCCCATGTCTAATATACTGAAATTTAAAGAAACGTTTCTTTTGAACTTGGGGGTTGTTTAATAGTAACCCTTTTTTCAAAAGCTTGGGAAAATACCAAGAATAAATTACTTTAAAACATAGAGCATTGCACACGTACATTTCAAGTTTCTTCCTAAAAAAATGGGAAGCGCGTTATACGGCGAATATATCTAAAAATTAAAAAATGTAGCTTGAAAGTATAGGTGCGCGTTATACTCTGGATTTAACGGTAACTAAAACAAACAAACAAAATAATAACTTACACTTTTAAAACCACGTTTCAAGCAAAACGCAAGATACACATATAATAACAATAGCCACAAATTTAATAATATCACATGATGCATTTATTATCAAAAAAATCAAATACATGAAAAAATAAATACAGTTAATTCTCGTACTTACAGTTAGTAGAAGACTCAGTCTGCATACTGTCAACCAATCTTAAGAATATCGGTATATAATTACGAACTGCTATATTCTTCAGGCGATTACCCTCAAATGTCTTGCCGCGGTCCGGTACCGAGCCGCACAAGGAACATTAAATTATTTTTGTTTTATTTACTGTGGTGTATTTTTTTCGTGTTCGTGCGACTTTTTATGGAAATCACGCTTTATATTCCATGTTATATAAATCACTTAATATTCATTTTTTGGTACAACTGTATTTTATTCTGAAGGCATGTTTATATACTAATTAAATTAAAATTATTAAATCAAAACAATCTAAAACATACACAATCAAGCCCCCTTCTCCTCAGCGGGCCGCGGCAAAATTATCAAACATTGACCGGTCCACGGTGAGAAAAATGTTAGGAGGCACTGGGCTACCACTTTTATATTTTTGTTCGTTGTACATTCTCTTATACGTTTACATAATTGTCTCTAGAAATTTGTTAAACAAATTATTCAGTGCTTTTTTTTAAAAGGTCCTGTAAAATTTCTAAATAAATATCCACCATTTTTTCCTCGTAATTTTTTAATGGTAAAATTCATGATGGTCACATGATAAATTTAACCACGTGTTCTCCATTGAATTCAAAACAAACTGATATTCAAAAAAATTTTTTTCTACTACTACTAAAATTTAAATACAGTTTCAAGTAAGTAAACTAGAGTTAAGAGATGTTCAAATGTTAAAATTCTTCAAGAAACTTTTTACAAATTTTAAAATAAATTTTTACGCCACGAGTGTATTTTTAAATCGGCGCATTTTGTTTGTTATTATTGTTGACATATATATACTTTTTAAGAAAGTTTCCTTTATAGATGCAAAAGTCGCAACAGCTTAGCGCATGAACTGATTAGCTAGAAACACGTTATTGTATTTATCGTGCGACTATGACGTCACATGAGTTTATGAACTGATTTGCTGGAAACACACAGGTGATAGTCGCTATCATGTGATTATGAGACGTCACATGAATTTAGCCCATTGTTCTAGCGGAGTTAAGCTTAGTGAAAAGAAATATCTGGCAATCAAAAGATCTCAGTCAGTAAATATACATTTATTTCATTTGCATAAATAATATCCCACTAAGTCAGATTAGCGAGAAATATGCTGCACTGCAACAAAGTTAATCTCGGAATTTTTTTCGGATAAGCGTATAGTTAGCAAAAATTTAATGTTCGATTGACGAAATTGTTAATTGCAGTGAGGAAGGTCTTCTGTGAATATGTGTGGCTTTCATGTCAACCGAATAATACTTGTGTTGTTTTGATGATCGATGTTAATACGAAGAATCAATCAATTAATTCCTGCTAATCGTAACATTTTTGAAGCTAATTTACTTAAGAGTAAATTATTGTTGACACTTTTTAATTATTCCCCGTAAAGGATTTAGAATCGCGCAATTGATTTTTTTCAATACGATCTCGAAATCTGATTATCGAATTACTGGATCTTTTAAAGATGGCCGACAACGTACTTCATGGCGAAAGATGGATGAGTAATTCGAATTCAGTCAAGACATCTATCTCTCTCTAACACAGATATTTTGACGCATCAGACCAGATAAATAGGCGTGAATGTTTCATTCGCAGTGTTGTTATTGCTGTAATTCTGGAAGGAATAGAGCAATAATGGAAAAATGTTATCTTGTCTGCTTCTAGGAAGAGTTTCAAATTAGTAATTTTTGGTTTACGTAAGGTGGAAATGTTTTTATGCTTAATGAAAAGTTTTTTCAGTTAGGAAGTTTAAAATTAAAATAGATCATAATTCTCTGTAGAGATTTCATTTCTACGTAGAGAAATGCTAGTAAATGCTTTAGCTTTTATTTTGATGCCCTACATTAACTTCTGGAATCTTGAAGAATCAAGATATATCTTGTAGACTAATGCAGTAATAAATGGAATTAATATTTTCAAATATCCAACGCATCGGATTACTTATTTGAATTTTGTGAAAAAAGTGTAAAACTTGTAAAAAAGTTTTGTTTAAAAAAAATGTAAATAATTTTTTTGACGTCACAAATGTGAAAATTTAATAAACGTAACGTTTTTAAAACATATAAATTATTCTTAATCATATAAAATAATTCAGTTACCTTAATTTTGTACCTTGTAAAGTAATTATGTTTAAATGTACAGAAATGTGTTAAAATGTTTCTGAACTTCGAAGTCATTGAATGTGAAAAATTCTGCGTGAGCTTCAGATTCTTATGGGATTGGCGCTCTTTTTTAATATTCACTGTTTTTTTCCCACAAGAATTTTTTTTTTTCCCAATTATCAAGAAATTAGGAACAATTTGTAATGGAAATATAGTTTTTAATATAAAAAAAAATAGTTTCTAATAGTTCTTTCAGCTGTACTGTCAAAATTTCTTGCAATTTTTCAATTTTAATAGTGTTTTTTTTTTTTTTGTTCTATCCTAATGCATATTATTTATTCTTTTTATGTCTTTATTTAGATTTCCTCAACTGCAAACAAATCATTTTCGCGTTTCTTTTTTAAAAAAGAAAAAATTCATTTACAATTTGTATGATTAAAAATTTCGTATAAATTTATTAATTGATATTTTTTCCATTCTTTCTTTTTACAAAAGGAGAGGGAGAAGGGGGGGATACTCATTTTTTTTTGGTTATACTTTCTAAGAACGACGAATCATTAATCAGCAAAATAGTTTATTAGAACACAAAATATATTGTTCTCAAATGTTTTTGTATACTAGACCGATAAGAGATATAAGGATGGGATAAAATTCGCAACAGAAAGAAGAATTATAAGAACCTCACTAAATTCTAAAATCCTTACTTTCATCTGAGAGCGTTCGTCATCTCTAAATTCCTATCGGTCCTATCGATGCTCAGACAAAGTAAATCTTTTAGGTTAGTGGTTCTCAAACTTTTTGACCTTCCCCGGCCTATCTCCAATTGAAAAAGCTACATAAATGCCTAGTATCAAAATTACTAACTTAAAAAAAACATTTTGTTGAAGATAAAATTTAATTTGTTGTTTTTAATCTTTTGTTTAAAATAAAATTTAAAAAAAAAAACAATGACTTGGATGAACTTGTTGAGATGTAATGAGTGTATTTATATGTCAGGCCTCGATGTTTGTAAGTAGCAACCTCCAAATCCCCACGAACACTTAATTTTTAGTCATTTTCCTTTCACCTATTTTTGTGTGTGTGTGATGAGATATAGGAACTACTAAATGGAAAGAAGTCAACAACTTCTGTACAATAACCCATATTGGCAGGATATAAAATTAGGATCTGTTTTTGTCGCCAGAGTTGGTGGTATCCTTGTTCAAACGTTGGTTCAAGTTCCTCAGTTGTTGATATTTCAATACGATGCCCCTGTATTAGTTAGGATTCATCTGTTAAAGATCTGAGTCTTGTCCACGTGCAAAAGGGCTTAAAACCCGTGAAGAGTATCTTTACATCTTTGGTTCAGGTCTGCATAAAGAGCAGTTAGGTGTTGAAAGTAAGCCTGCAAAACTTCATCTTTATTTTGCTATTTCGAAAGATTTAGAAACTGAGAACACTCACACATTCTCCTCTTCCCAAGTTATATTTGTACAGAAAAAGTTTTGCAACAAACGCAGATATTACGCTTTCAGTTGTGATTAAATTTAACTGGTTAACTTATAGGACCCCCTGGCATTGCTAGGGACCCTCAAATCAATTTTAATTTTCCGCGGACCCCATGAATAATAAAGGGGACCCCTGGTGGTTCGTAGGAACCACTGTTTTAGATCGATAGGTTTCGGAATTTTAAAATTTTACAAGCATGAAATCGATGCTTTTGATAGTTGTTTTCAAAAATTTGCAAGTAATGTGCGCCTTAAATAAAAGGCAATCTTTTAAATACTTAAATCCATCACACAGATAGTTGAAGATTCACAATCTTGCGACGTTTCATTCCAAAGCTATGGCCGTGGTAGTCTTGTGGTCATGGTCACGAGTTCGAGTCCCAGTGCCACTGAAGACCCGCTGTGTAGAGGGACTGATGCACGCGTTTAATCTATCATGGCTAAGTTCTCTTGTTGGCATAGGTGTGGGAGTTTGGAGAGGTGAGTGCAGCTTAAGTGTCGTCCTCGTAGCTCGAACGTGGTTCAAATTACGAGGACCCTCGCGTTGTTTAAAAGTGCGATGTTAATCTCTCAACACTCTCTCACAGCTTAGTTACTCAGTATTCCAACAGTATTGCTGCAGTAAAGCGAATACGCATCGAACTGCTGAGCATCGTCCCCCATAAATTTCAGTGTACCAAATTTGGTACATATAGACCTTTTCTTCTTCTTTGCATTACGCCGCCCCATATTCAAGCAAACTCTTCCTTTTATTAAATTTGATATTTGATCACATGCCGACAAATTTAAGCGTTTTGGTGGTCTGTACATGTTGTTGAAACATGTATGCATTTCGTACCATTTTTATAAAAAATCGTATAAATTTTGTAACTTTTTTAACCGAGGTGCTTCATTTATAATGAATCACCCTTTTTATTTTTTTATGTTCATTGTTTTTATTCATTCCTCACTTTTGATTTGTATGTTGACTTTTCTTTCAAGTGCTAAAAAAGGATGCAGACCGACCGCTATTTGTTCTTTCATTCATTTTAATTTGTGAACTTAGCACACCATTTAATGCATTTCCGAGATTCAGAAAGTTGCGCCTAACAACATTTAATAGTCTCTCGAACAATGAACGGCTTTCACGCATTCTGACAAGCAAATAGTTTACTAGTTTAAAAATAAGATGTTATTAATTCTTAGATGGGAGATTAAAACTCATGCCAATGGTATCCCCTTTAAGAGAACGGGAAAGAAAGAAAGAAAAAAACGCATGTTTATATTTCAAAGATTACAGTCATAAATTGGAAAAGTGCGTAGTTAATTTTGAAACGGAACATTTACTAGGTAAAAGATAAGGATGAATAAAATAACTCTTGTTCTTAAATATGTTTGAAACCGGAAAAAAGGTTTACGTCATTCCCACTTCGCTTTCAAGTAATTCCCGTTGCAACCCTCTCAACATAAATCTGTCCATTTGTACTGCAGATGTTGTAATGGCTATTTGTTACCGGTATTTCATTGTGGTCAGGAGAGCGGGTTACATTTATTTATTGTTTTGAGTACTGCGTATCTCAGAGTAGTTTATTGAACTCGTTTTTCATTAACAATGTAAAACAGTCCATTTTTTTTGCGTTTAAAATTTATCCAAGTACAGTAATACCTCGAACTTTCACAATAGGTGGGACTGAGTGGTAACCGAGTAAGTCGGGGTATAATTTCACATATACTAAATACTTTCAAATTATTTTTAGTTACGACCGGAGATGAAAGGAAATAATAATTTACAAAAATAAAATGTTCATTAAAATCTTTGTGAACACGAATACAAAATCGCAAACCCAAGTTATTTTGATGTAGAAGGTTTTCATAAAATCTAACTACTAAGTAATTCTGCCAGCACAAAGATATTTTATTCTCCCGCAAAATTTCCTCGTGGCATGCTAATAATTTTCTTTTTTCCTTGTTTTGTTGGGGAAAAAAGCTCTTAGTTTTAGTTGGACTCTGTAATTTACAAAATTTGTAACTCTTACTCAATTAAAGTGAGGCTTTCTGTCACATTCCGAACCTTCACATTCGATCCTCTAATTGAACTGGGTCTAAAGACTGAAATTATTCAATGATTAGCTTTTTCTCATGCATTTCTTTGAGCTCATCCATTGTCAGTTCCTGATTGTGGGAATCCAGCAGCAGGGCCGGCTCTAGCAGTTTTGCCGCCCCGGACAAAAATGGAAAATGCCGCCCTTCTCTCTTTCTCTTTATATATATATATATAATTTTATTACCCTTGTCCCCTTTTGGATAGCTGGAACCGGACCATCATAAGGGTGAAAGGAATGTCACTTGTGACCTCACTCCGGAATGGAGAGAAAGTTACTAGTTAAAGATGTGTAAACATATTAAACTTTATGCTTTAACATATGCTCCCGCCTCAAACCCTTCAAGTTTCAACATAAAAAGAAAACTGTCATTAAATATACAGAGTAAAAAATAAAAAAAAATTAAGATACGTTAATTGAAAAACCAAATTCAGACCCAATAACATTTCAAAAAACATATCAAATTTTTTGTAACAATAAAAAATATATTTTTCAAATTTGATCCAAATGCCGCCCTTAAAATTTGCCGTCCCGGGCAAGGGTCTGGTATGTCCGTCCCTAGAGCCGCCCCTGCCAGCAGTTCTTTGAACGTCATCACTATCCACTTCTAAATTTATTTACCTGACAAGATCGACAATATCTTCAATCACATTATCAATTTCATCAGGCTCTGGCATTGATTCCGCCTGAGTTTCAGTAATGGGGGAGACGAATCGACGAGATTTAAAAATTGCGTAACTCCGGGTTCGCATAAGTCAGGGTTAGCGTAAATCGAGGTATTTCGGTAAAGATGTAAAGTACTCGTAGAAAAATGTTTTTTCGCTTTATATTTAAAAGCAAATCTATAAATAATGTTCCCTGCTATGGAATAATCGAAATTAAAAACAATATTGTCTCTGATAATCAGTCGATTTGTTTTTAACGTCAATTTAGCGTCAGAAGATTAAGCAACAGGTCTCTTTCACGGTCAAATGGAATGGACATTTGTGTTGCCATCCCACAGCCCAATTTCCACCCCAGCACAACGTGAGGACTTTGAGCTTCGACAGGTTTAATGTGCTTCAGACGAACTACATGGTGGGTCTCTGATGGCCAGTGACGTCTTTTGAGGCCCTGAGCCCTTATGCAACAGTAGGCCTTATCTACGACCCTTTTAATAGAGTACATAGCATACGTTGTCAAATACTGGTACAAACGTTGACTCACAATCTCACAAATCGACTCGACCAGCAACCGTCTTTGAACAATTGATTGATTGATTGATTATTAACGTCGCACTGTTTAGCTACACGAGGGCTTTTGGCGACGGACCACGTAATTTTGAACCATGGTCAAGTGACGTGGACGACACCTGAGCTGGCACCCCTCACCTAACTACCACACCACACCAACGGGAGGACGTTTCAGCTCTCGACAGATTTAACGTGCATCGCTGCCCTACACGGCGGGTCTTTAGTGGTACGGGGCTCGAACTCATGACATGCCTGCCATGGTCCGATACCTTAACCACTGGGCTACCGCAGCCCCCGTCTTTGAACAAACTGAATAGTGATTGTGCATGGTGGTAGGCCTAGGTGTTGGTCTTCCAGTGCTGGTTTAAGCTCATTTCGGGCCCTGGGCGCAGAAAATCTACGGGCCCCCTTTACATTTTGGCGGATTCAAATTTATAACCAGAAAATCTGGTTAAGTCCAGCTTGTCCGGGCCCCTTAAGTCCCTGCCGGACCCTGGGCGCCCAATGGATAAACCGGCACTGCGGTCTTCCTATAAAATGCAGTCTTGCCACTGTTGCCAATTGGCATATAGTTCAAAATTCCCATTTTGCCGGAGAAAAAGTCCAGGAATAACATTTGACTATTAAAATTGTTTTATTCATGATTTTATAAAGACAAAATATGATATTTTTATTGAACAACGATTTTTAATTGTACTCGTTTCTCATATGGAACTGACTGTGTAAAACAGGCCAAACTTATCTACCAAAGGTAAAGATTCACTGTGAATTGTTATTTATGAAAAAAGAAGGGAAAGAAGTGAAGTTTATGAATTTTTTTCTTCGTTGTAATTGGTTAAAAGGAATGGACAAGTGATTCACTTGTTATTCTATACTAAAATAAGTTATTTTTACAATCTCTTAAATTTTAAGGAGTATATATATTCTAAAAGTTAATATTAAAAAGTCCGAAACATTTCAAATTTCATGATCTACATAAAAAACTGTGATTCAGAAATGCATAAAATGAACAGGGAGGAAGAAAAAGGAATGAGGGAAACAGAATTCTTTGTTTAAGAAAAATAACATATTTGTTTAAACATTGAAATGATTTGGAATTTAATCAGAATTTTTGAGAGAAGTTAATGAGTATATGCAGTAGCGCACACAGAAGTTTTCCAAGGTGGGGAGGAGGCAAGGTCGAAAGTCCACCATTCTTGGTATCATGCTCCTTTTGATTTTGTCGATTTTGGGGAACAAAAAATAGTAAAAAAAGTAATTATTAAATAAATAATTAGTATTAATTAATAAAATTAATCATTTAAAACAAATATTTAATTAAATTTTACGTATACTTAAAACACTTAAAATTACGTACTTACACTTACACTTACGTACACTTAAAATAATAATCAATCGGGAAAAAAAATCAAGGGCTTTGGGGGATCGGACCCCTAGGCCACTGTGTGCGCCACTGATTATATATATTTTTTGAAAAAAACACCCTATATATTTTTTGAAAAAAACACCCTTTTATTTATGTGTATTTTCTGTTTCTTCCCCCTCCCCATTTTTTTGTGTTGTTTAATTTATTTACATGAGTTTTAATATAGTGTTCTTCCTAAAAATTAAATTTTGAACTTTGGTTATATTCCACAACTAAAGAAATTTACTGTTACTTATAACCGCGAATTGTTACTTTTCTTCCTAAAGTTTCAAAAAACTATGAATAAAATTTGGAAAATAATATATTTAATAATCAATAAAAATAATAATAAAATCATCAGTTTCAGTTCTGAAAAATTATTTGGATTTGGAGAGATGTTTTAAAAGTGCATTTTCTTCCCTAATATATTTTTTTTTTACTATGCTTTTTTTCCAAAATTTCAGATTTTTGGACAGATTTTGAGTTTTTTTTTGTGCAATCATTTTAATAATATTTGTTGGATTGGCAAAATATAAAATATACCTTCATTATTTATTATTTTCTTTCGGATATATACGTCAGTGAACTCAAATCGATAGCACTAGTCTTAGGTTCTGTGAGGGTAAGCTTAAAAATTTTATGATATTAATACATTACTTTCAGGAAGTTAGAATTGTCAGTAGGTGGGTATAAATTCCACAGAATTAACATTACGTTCATGAAATTAAAATGGCTGGTTGACTAAAACTTTAAATTTTATAGGGTTAACATTACGTTCATGAATTCAAAATGGTCGAAGAGCCTTAATGTTTTTCATTTTAATGAACTTCAAATAAATTAGGAATAATTATAAGTTACACACGCTCAAAAGCATGAATAACGCTATGTTAAAATTGTGCTCAATTCCTTTTTAGATAACATTCTCTCAGTTAATGTTTTCTACTAACTATTTTAATATTAGCACGTAAGTAAACAGCGCATTGATTGAAGTTAGTCGTTTCAATTCATCAATGTGAAAAAAAAAAGATAACACCGACCGAGTAACCTTAAGGGTTGGTTGCCTTGGAAAAAATGGCACGCCTGTCGTAGAAATGGAAAAAGCTCAAACTAATTAAGCTGAATTACAGAATCAGAGAGAGTTCGTCTGTCTTTTCATGCGTGCTCAAGTTTTTTAAACAGGAAATCATTATTGTTGTTTGTTTATAATTCTTTGAAGTGACAGGATATTCATTCATTCTATAAAAGTTGGTTTTTCTACGGAATTGAAATAACAAAAGCTTACATTATGTTCATTGAAAAAAAAAGAACAAACATAAAAAGTAAATGCTTTTCTATAATAATTTTTTATTTTAGAATTATTAAGATAATATTTCGAATATCATCCCTTAGTAACAAAATTTGCCCTTTATTTAATGCTTTAGGTAAAATTTTATTACTTTTATAGTACAAATTCGAATGTGTCCCATTTCTTGCTGACATAATTTGGTAGTTAAAGAATTTTTACAAATTGGTGTTTCAAATTCTACTAAAATGAAGTGGTGAAATTCGTTCCTTATATTTTTCAGAGAAATCTTTATTAAATTTTCTTTATTTAAGTTAAATCATTGGATTTATTTGGAATTCTTTCTCACTCATGATGTACTATTAAAATTTTGAGTAATTAAACTTTTTTTCGTGTTTCTCATTCGCATTAGAATAAATATATATTAGAAATAGACTCCTCCTTCATTATTGTTTCAGAAATGTTATCCATTTTTTTTCTGTAGAAGATTCTAAATTCAAGTATTATAAATTTAATTATTTGGTACTTACGTATTATACCATCGACCAGTTCTTAAAATGAAAAGAACGTCGCCAAATGCCACGATATGCAGCCAGTAGTGAAAAACTGTCCCCACGCATATACGAACACAATGCGCAATTTTGTATTGTAAAACATTTAGAGTTCTATTTAAAAATATTTATTTTGAATCAATTTTTATTTTACTATTGAAATTACATACATATTGTATATGTTGAAATTTTTCTTCCAAAAATGATTATCGTCTGCTACAGTGGCGCACTCAAGGGGGTGTCCTAGGGGGTCCGGACACCCCCTATAGCCCTTGATTTTTTTGCGATTAGTTATAATTCTATATATATATTACGTAAAATTTAATTATGTATTTGTTATTAATAATTAATTTTATTAATTAATGATAATTATTTATTCAATAATTAATTTGTATTGTTTTTGTTCCCGAAAATCGACAAAATCAAAAGAATATGTTGGGCGGCGTATTGGAGCATGATATCAAAATGATGGACTTCCGACCTTGGACCCCCCCCTTGACAATTTTTTGTGTGCGCTACTCTGGTCTGCTATAATTCAATAATTTATGTAACTCTTAATTTATCTGATTATTTAATTTATTTACTGATGTATAATCAGCTGTTGTTAGTTATGTTTCTTAAGTTGCCATCTTTTGTCATTGTTCTAAATTTGTTAGTTCATCTGAAGAAATGGAATTGTAATGCGTATTTGACGTTGTTTGAGCTTAATATTTGATTTTTGTATATTTTTTGAGATGTTATCATTCATCTGGAGATATTTTTGATTATTTGACTATAAAAATAAATGGCGTCTCTGTAGAATAAATTTGGCTACTATTATTCCCAATGACAGCATCTGGCGACGTATTTTGTTTTGGCGAAAGTGGTTGACGGAATAATACATACGTACCAATCAGTAGCGCATACAGGAATTTTTCTAGGGGTTGGAAGTTCATCATTCTTGTATCATGCTATTTTTGATTTTGTCGATTTTCAGGAACAAAACACAGTAAAAAATAATAAATAATTAGCATTAATTATAAAACTAATCAATAATAACAAATATTGAATTAAATTTTACGTATTATATACTTAAAATTATAACCAATTGAAAAAAAATCAAGGGCTTTGGGGGGGGGCGGACCCCAGGACCCCCCCTTGTGTGAGCCACTGGTACTAATTATAAATATGCGATAAAAATTCTCCAGGTTTTTGATTGTAACATTTTGAGTTAAATTTTTCAAAAAATTATTTTCTTCTTTGTAATACTCTCTCCCTTTTTGTTTCATATTTCCAACAAATTTAATATCTTTCATATATCAGTTGATTTAGTACTTTATGTTTAAATTAAAGCAAGTATTTATATATGTACTGATAATGCTGTATTTATAGTATTTCATTATCCATGTTTTTTATAATTCACATTCAAGAATAAAAATATGTGGCAAAATGTTGTTGATGTTTAAGGAAAATTGTAGCCACTTTTGTCTGTAAGAGAATTTTTAATTATTCATACTCTAAGTTAATTTACTTAGCGAAACTGAAGAGATACTGAGAACAAAATATTTTAATTATTCATCCCTAAATATTATTTAGCTTGCTTATATTTTTCCATTGAATCAAATAATAGATTTCTGCTGGCCGGGTCTGCTTTACATCATACCCGTCAAAAATAACCATGAGCAGATGGGGTGTTCAGAATAAACAGTAATAAAAGAAAAATAAATTATAATTTAAATATCCATGAAGTTCTTAAAGATAACATGCACACGCGCATCTCGAATTATCTGTAGGAAGTGCAATTCCATCAACTTGTCAACACTTATCTTCGGAAGCTAAGTTTAAAATAATCTGCGAATGTGTTTTACAGGAAATCGCGTTCAATGTTTAGTTTGTGAATAAAAAAAAACGCACAAAGAACCGATTTTTGTTTCACTAAGTGTGATTTTTTCTTAAGTCTGAAATTGGTTTTTTGAAAGCGGAAATTTATTCACGCTTTACTGACAGACACAAAGCTCGTGTTAATGATAACGCTTCCGTTTGTTTATTGCTTGCATTTATCAATTAATAGTATAAAACGCGTGCGCTCTTGAAAAGAATGGAAGGCAGGAGTGCCATTATGGCATTATATTGCAGAGGTAAAAAATAGCTGCTTTTTTTTTAATTATAGTATTTTAGAAGTTATTTGGTACTTCTGTACTATCGCAACAATGCCAACGTTCAAGATAAATCGACAGGGTGACAATCCCGATTTCACATGTGCCGTACGCATTAAATTGGCAACCATGTGCTTCGTTTCATGTAATGTCACCAATACGGTTACGATAATTCGTAAGAGGGTCAGATTTTATTAGTCCTATTATTTGAAGATTTCTCACTAATTAATTTAAGTTTCAATTTTGAAGTTAATTTGATATTGGTCACTGGCGTAGCCAGTACTGAATGGGCCCTGTATCGAAATTCCTTGAGAACTTTTTGGGTCCCCTTAACATTTTACGATTGTTTGCTTGCTTATTTTGGGGGCCCCGTATCATTTATCCGCCTTTCTTCCCTTTAGCGGGTCGATAAATGAGTACCAAGAAAATCTAGTTAAAATTATAATTGAAAAAAATTGTAGTAAAATTGAATATGTATATAAAAAATTACGCTATACTTGCGTGATATAAATTAAACTAAACTCACTAGTGTAACAGCCCATGACAGCCAAGGCCTACTGTGCTTATCTCGATTTTCGTGACCTTAGGTGCCGAGGTGCGTGAGCAGATGTTCCGGTCAGATGGTAAGTCTGCCCCAAACCCTCATTGTTTATTTCCCAAGCACACGAACTTGATACTCCTTTTATCGACCCACTGAAGGGATGAAAGGCTAAATCGACTTTGTCCAGCCTAGGGTTTGAATCCCGGACCTGTGGCGTGGAAACTTGCGTAATATAGTGTTGGAAAATTTCGTCAAATCAAAAGACGTCAATTCAAAAAATGTCAAATGCTATCATCTTTGTTGTTTAGTTCGAACATGCACGGGAAGGATTTCTGTTAATGGATACATATACAGGCTACATTAAAGAACCTCTATTTTGGGAGTATCTCTATTTTACGAACCTTTTTCTGGAACTAAGAACGTAATACATGTGGGAAATAAATTTTTTTCATAATTTTTCCACATAACAAGCCTCTTTTTTTTTTTTTTTTGTTTTAGCGACTTTGTTAAATAAGAGGTCCGACTGTAGTTATATTTGGCAATTCCTTCTGATTTGACAAAATTGGTCGACGGTATAATACTTAAGTACCAAAAGCGCTCCTGATTTATAATATCAATAACCGGAATAGACCAAGGTATCGTCGTGTTTAGCCTCATTATAATCGATAAGTTCAGATATTTTTTTTTCAACAAAACATTTCAGAGAGTTATTATGGAAGTGATGATAAAAAGATCACATAGAATTTACTCTATATGTTTTAAAAATAAGAAAGAATACAACTTTGTACAATGTTTATTGTAACATGATTAAAAGATTTTATTTATATGAAAAATATTCTTATAAAGTCTCTTCTGCATTTCATATATATATATATATATATTTCTATATGTCGAAAGTTTCTGCTGAACGGGAAGTAGGATCCGTAAAGCATTGCTAACCCTATTTTGTTGGCTAATTCGTGACGCTTTAGAAATCATAATAGGTCTCCGTTTAGGTCAAAGACTTTTTTTTTTATTTACATTTGTTATGTCATGAATTCAATTCTTCCTGCTTAGCACTGTAGGTTCTAGTTCTTCTTCACTGTTACTTATATGTAATATATATATATATGAAATACTTCTATAATAATTCTGTTGAGTGGTAAAAATAACTGTAAGACGTGGCGAGTGGATGTTATTACTGTAGTGAACCAAAGGGTAGGGCGTGGCCGGTAGTGAGTGATTCCTGTATGTTGTGCATTTTCTGTGATGGGAATGACGAGGCAGTCTTGTAAATTAGTAAATCCAATATTTATTGAATATCTTGAAACACCTAGGCATGTTAATTACCCTGAGCATGGACGACACAACACAGACAAAGAAACTACAACACACAACACAAAGCAGCCGGCTACATGACTACAGAGAAACGAGTGAAGAGAGAAGCGGGATTTCCAGACATCGGTTTTTATACCCGACGGTGAAGACCGCGTGACATTTTTGTAATAAGAGCTCTGATTGGTTACAATGGGCGGGAAAGAGATTTATGATGCAATAATATTAGTCGATTACGATTAAGATTCGGACGTTAGTTTTGAACCTAAGAATTAAAGATTATTAAAAAGAGTTAAAAGGATGTTAGAGGGAATTATTACTATATATATAAGTATATAAATGCATTATATATATATGATAGATATATAAATGCATTATATATATATAGATAGATATATAAATGCATTTTATATATATGTGTGCATGTAAACCATTTAAATTAGGTAGCTACTACTTACCACACCTTTCTAATGAACTTCGTGATAAAGGAATGTATTAATATTTATTGATTAAAGATAGTGAAAGTGTGAAGATAGAGTAAACTGAAATATTTTGAATTTTTTATCTGATAGTCAATTTGAACATGTTGTGTGTATAGTTTCCTCCTCTTAGATGATTATGATTCTCCCGCTTATATATTTTTTTCTGCATTTGCCATAAATTTTCGTCCCTAGCAAGAAAACGTTGGATCTGGGCGTTTTTTGCAAAGAGGGAGAATGAATATATTTTTTCTCCCATTTAGTCTTATCAGGAGACAAACCTCTCTTATTAGCCCTTATCGGAGAGCATTAAACACTGTCCAAGCGTTATCGTGAGCTCACTCTATCATTCCTCTCATCTATCTTGGAAAAAAAATTCTCAACTTGAAGTTGGGAAAGTAGATATGGTTATAGAAGTATCAAAAGGAGGGATAGAATACTCACTCTTTTTTTGGCTAACTCTTGTTTGACCATAAATAAGTAGTATTATATTCGTAGAAAGCGTCTATTTTAATAGCCGGGCATATTTTTATAGCTAATAATGTTATGATTCTTAAAATTTTTTAAAAATTTTATGCAAAGAAAATTTTTTGAAGAAAATATACTCATGGACAAAAAATTAGAGCACCAAGAAATAATTGCGGGATCGTAACGAAACTTGGCATGAAGGTACATGTCGGGGAGATATGTAAATGATTAGAAATGCAGCGTGATTGCGTATTACGTATAACCGGTAGAGGGCGTTTAAAGACAATATAAGCAACTGTCGCAGTTTGAGAGGGGAGGAGAGAGAATCATCGGGATGATGGAAGCTGGGTGGTCAGCTAGGCGAGTAGCTCGTCAATTAGGCCGCTCTGATTGTGTTGTGAGGAGGTGTTGGGACCAGTGGATCCGAGAGATGTCATTTACACGAAGACCAGGCTCAGGACGCCCTCGACTGACCAGTCGTCGAGAAGACCGCCACATCGTAAGAAATGCACGCGTTCTGCCAACTGCTTCATCGGCCGCCATCCAGGCACAGGTAGCACCTTCACTAGGGGCCTTCGAACCATACGAAGGCGCCTAGCTGAAGGACATATGGGATCGCGGCACCCATTACGTGTGCTGCCCTTGACGCTCACCCATCGACGCCTCCGTTTGGAGTGGTGCCGCGCACGAGGAAACTGGACTGCAGTGGAATGGAACCAGGTCGTCTATAGCGACAAATCCAGATTCAATATCAGCAGTGATACCAATCGTATTCACACCATTCCCACAGCTGGTGTGATGGTATGGGGTGCAATTGCCTGCAATACACAGTCACCTCTAGTATTGATCCGCGGCACCATGACAGCCCAGCGGTATGACCATGACATCCTGCAACTACATGTGTTGCCACTCATGCAGCGGCTCCCAGGAGCCATTTTTCAACAAGACAAGGCTCGGTCTCACACGGCAGGGGTATCACAAGACTGTCTCCGCACTGTTAATACCCTTCCTTAGCCTGCCCGATCCCAGATTTGTCTCCAATCGAGCATATCTGGGATCATTTGGGACGACGAGTTGGGCATCCCATGAGTTTGAACGAATTCGAGGCAAGGTTACAGCAAATATGGAAGGAAATGTCTCAAGACATCATACAGAACTTGTATTCCTCAATGCCCTATCGTATCGCATCGTGCATTCGGTCTAGAGGGGGTTCACAATAGGGTATTAAATCCTCCGTTCTTTTGCCTCTTTCTCTGAAAGAAATGATCCCTTTTTTTTCTTTCTGATCATTTACTTATATCAAAGTAGTCAATACGTATGTAAAATTTCGTTTCATTTTGACGACTCCTTCTTTTGGTGCTCTAATTTCTCTAATGAGTGTATTTAGATCATGAGTGGGCAAATAGCAGCCCTCATAGATTTATTTATTTTTTTTTATTGCCTTCCTGCCAAGCTAGTCAGCAAACCAAACGTAGAGAAAAAGCTTTCGTTACTTAAAGCTTACTGTACGACATATATATTGTGAGCAAAGTTTTTCTTGCATGAAGATCAGCTAGAGTAAATATAGTTGCAAGTTGGTTAACATGAACTTGCAGGCTGTGATGAGAATTTCAACACAAGCAATCTCATTTCAAAAAAATTGTAGAAAAGTGTGGTAAGAAAAACTGATTCCAAAATTAAATGTACTGACAGTTACACAGGTGATATGAAATTAGCACAACAAAAATAAATTAAATAAAACTGGCACTATTTTATTTAGCTTGTACTTCTTGATTTTTATGGTACAATTTGTACTTCTTCTCCAATGCAGAGTTAATCAATGAATCCAATTATTCCAAAAAGGTGAGGACTTCTGGTGTCCTCCTCTTCCACAATGTGGCCATCGAGCCCAAATCATTGGCCTCCCCTGACCTAGACCATTCCCATGCTGTACTTTTTTCGAAATACCTGATAAAGCATTTTTCTTATTAGAAGATATGAAGGAAGGAAGATTCGATCTGAGCACCTTCTGTTCCGAAAACGAGTACTTCAGCGATCACGCCAAAACGATCGTCTTTGCATGATGACTCGTACTGGTTTAAATAGATAATCACACCGCGAGAGACATATTGGAGCAGCTCCAGTCTCTGGTTGCTATACTAAACAGAACTTGAAAGAAATTTACATAAATTTCATTTGAAAATCACTAGGAAATTACCTACGTATTTCTGTAGTAATCATCATACCAAAGTTGATCGTTTCAGAATTTAAAAGACACTTGTAATTGTCTTCGAAGTGTTGAAAATTCGAACCATTTCCCTTTTAATTATCCTTATATTTTATTTCATTAAACCCACTATGAATAAGAAAGAACAATAAAATCAAAATGTATTAAAAATTATAGAAATTTCTTTTGAATGATACAATTTTATTAAATTATTATTTTAAACTATAAAAAGTGTTTATATTTTAATATTATTAATAAATGTTAATCTAAGAAAAATAATTTTTTTTAAATGAAATGCATATGAAACGGATAAATGAAACAAACTAATTATACATTACGTTTCCAAAAAAAAAAAAATTTCTACTTAGAGAATAATTTCAAAAAATATGTTATCAGAATCATTTTTTAATGTTCTATTATTTGAAAATGTAATTAAAGAAATTGTAGATGATCATTTGTTGAAAGATGAAAAAAGATGAAAGTTTCGTGATTTAACCAGATTAGATTTGAATACAGAATTTCAAGGATAATAATAAAAGATAAGAAAAGAAAAGAAAATTAATCGTAGATGAAGAAATACAAGTGCGCACACATTACAGTAATTAAGTTTTAATTAAAGATCGTTTAACGATGGAAACTTATCTACTTGACATGAATGAGAGAAAATCATGAATGTATTTTCACGTCGCACTATAAAGTAACATGAGAACTGTTGGCGACGGACCTCGTAATTTAGAAACCTGGTCAAGTGACGAGAATGACACCTGAGCTGCCATACGCCACTCTCTAAACTACCACACTACACCAAGGGAGGAGAGAGAGCCTCAACAGATTTGATGTGCATCAGCCCCTCTACATAGCGGTGGGTCTTCAGTAGCTCAAGGGCTCGAACTCGTGACACGCCAGCCACGAATGAGAAAGTTACATGAATTATGACGTCATAGGGACTATGCTTATTAGTAAAAAATGACAAAATTAAAGTATGTAGCTGTTTTGCCCCTTTTTAAAAAAGAAATATTTCAATTGCCTAATAATATGTATTGATTTATTATTACGTTTGTTACATAAAATTATTAAAGCTGTAGTTATTTGAATAAATATTCTGTCACATTAAATCGACCAGTGGTTTGGATATTTAGCTCCCCTTCTCTCTCATAGACCAACTAATTTTTACCCATAGAAATCACCCCTCGGCGCTTTTCGACTATGTGTTTTTTAGAATGCAATCCCCTCCTCCATAAGAGAAGTCTATGTACACCACCGAAAGTGACACACAAAGAAGGAATTATCTGAATAAGATAAAACTGCTAATGCACATATCTTAGGACAGAATATGCGAATGAAACTTTAGTCAAGTTATGGTTAACTAGTTGGAGCTTGGCGCATTACAATGGGGAATCCAAATGGTGTGTAAAACAGAGGACATTTTACAAAAAGGTTTAAAACCCCTTTTTGAATGTGGTTTTGTCGATCCCTATGTTCACCTTGGTTCAGACTAAGGGGGCATTCTTTCCCAAAAGATATTTTAAATCATTGAATCGTAACCTGTGAATGATTCCAAAAAAAAAATCGGTCTAAAAAAATCGATTTCTAAAAATTGATTTTTTTTGTCGATTTTTCAATTTAAAAGTAAATCCATTTTTTGAAAAAAAAGAAAGATAGATAATAAACGATTCTTTTTCATGATATCACGGTTTTTTTGTTTGGGAATTTCCTTTCAATTTTTTTATTTCCAAACAAAATATCAGGTATAAAAAAAGACATTTATTTTCTAAATGTTTTTGTTTTCATTAAAAAAATTTAGAAAATAGATAATATATCATGTTTCCAAGCTTAAATTTTAACCAAAACAACAGTCTGTCAAGTCTCCAGGGGTCCCAAGGGGTTTCCCCTCATGACTTCCATGTTGCCGGCAACAAAAAGGGCTGAAGAAACAGATGATCCCACGATACTAATACTCTGGCTTTGGTGAACGTGATGATAAAGTTTTTCTGTCCTTGTAGTAAAGAATAGAATCATACTTCACAGGTGCACAACTGCTTGCGCTAAATAGTGTTTAAATTCTTCGTTTAAGCCCTGCCATTCCGGTGCATTCAATTAATTGTAAATAATTGAATGGTTTTTACCAAAATCGAATGTCGATTTTCTAAGATGAAATATCGATTCAGTGCTACATATCGATTGAAAAATCGATTTTTTTGGCCCGAGAAATCGATTTTTCGATTAATCGATCTCAGATCGCCATCCCTAGTTCAGACGGAATCACGAGCAGGACAGGGTGAGCAGATCTCTCCATTTTGAGAGACGACTTGCAATTGGAAAATGAAAACAGGATGGTCAAATAACAGAATCGCTCGATATTTGAATCAGAGTGATTCTACTAGTCGGCGATGTTGACAGGAATGAGGGAACCATGGTCGTACATAGCCTCAAGGAGGGTAGCAGTCGACGGAGAGCGAAGACAGAATGATCGTCCGATCGACTCCAAAACCCTGACGCATTCTTAAAAACGAACCGACGTGTAATTAGGAACAACAGCGAATGCAATGATCATGTATGGTTACTCAGCAATCAGGAACTGAGATCACGAGGGTCATTGCACGTCGATTGTTCCTCGCCGTTGACCCTTGTCAGACACGTTTCAGGACGCATTCGACCTGGAATCTCACGGACTAGATTAGAATTGTTTTCAGTGATAGATTCCGCTCCGAATTGAGTCTGATGACCAGTTCACACGTGTTTGGAGGCGTCCAGGATAACTTTAGGATTCTTGTCTGATTGCTATCCTGGACATAACTCCACATCCACAGTGGTGTTACGGAGAAAATTAGGGCGGGTTGCGGGAGTGTACGTTTTGCTAATGCACATTCAATTGATTGGGTATGAAGTGCCTCATCATTAAGACCGGACCCATTAAATTTCCGATTGGTGGTATTGTTGACAAGATTATACGTCTCATAGTGTTGCCTTGCCTTTCTGCTGCCAAATCTCTCCCCATTAGAGTACATATGGACTGTTGCCTTGCCTTTCTGCTGCCAAATCTCTCCCCATTAGAGTACATATGGACTCTTATGGGTAGGCATCCCCGACCTTCATAGATTCGCCGATTTAATTCCTCAGTAAAAAGTTGTTTGGCAAACAATCGTTGTGGAGGATACCGATTCTGAAAGGACGCGTGGAAAATTCAAAAGATATGCCATCCTTGACTAAATCACAAAACTGCCTCGATGAAAAAATTGTACTAGAACATGTATTTCGATCAAGAATATTAATTCAGTTTTTTTATTGTTTGCAACTACCGTATTACATTTAAATCACTCGGCCTTGCATTGGGAGTCGGTGTCAGGGAGGGTGTTGAAAATCTTGGGGGTTCACAATGTCAGGTTGATACATGAAGGGGCGGTGATCTATACATTTTTTGTACCTTCACAATTTTTAATTTTCACTTCTGAGTCTCGCGTAAAATTACTGAAAATACAATAAAACAAGAAGTTTTTTGACTTCGATGACTCATTTTTGTAAAGAATTGGGAACTGTTATATTTTTGTTGCAAACAATAATAAATTATTTTTTTTAATTCTTTATTCATGATTGGATATAGATGATTTTGTGTATATGTGTATGTACCTGACTATATATCATGACTTAAAGTATCGGACTACGTTCGGAACCGTGATTTTGCAAAAGCGTATAAATGGATAATATTTATGATATTTAGTGTCACTTAGATTAGAAAATGTATATAAAATTGTTTTAAGAATAGTATTACAATAAAAAATTATTTAAGTACAATATTTTGTTAAAAAATGAACATAGAAATGACCCATTTTCAAAATATTCTCCTTTTGTGAAAAATGCTTCTATTAAAATAATATTTTGCCTGTAATTTAGCTCAGACCTCTGAACAGAGACACAACTAGAATTTTTGAAATATATAACTTAGAAGTGGGTTTATCCATGTTTTACGACAACGGAGGGGAGAAATTTTAAGAAAAAAACGCCGATAATTATTTCAATGGGTTGTAACTCTGAAAATAATGTGAATTTTTCAAAATTCCTAGTTCAGGCTCTCTGGAGAAGTCTTTACTTTATATAAGCGCGAAGTGTTATTATTTTAGAAGCATTTTTTATAAAAGAAGAACATTTTGAAAAAAGATTATTCTAAGTTAATTTTTGCCAAAATATTGTATTTTAATAATTTTTTTTGTAAAAATGTCCTTAAAACAATTTTATACATGTATTCTTATCTAAGTGACACTAAATATATTGAAAATTATCCATTTATGCACTTTTTTAATATCACGGTTCCGAAAGTAGTCGGATGATACCTTAAATGTGCTCAACAAAAGATCTTATTATTTCCTGAACTAAATTTTTTTTAAAAATGTTGAAGCATTGTTTCAAAATGGAATATAATAATTTTTTTGATAATAATTGAATTTTTTTTTCGTATGTATCTCTATATGTGAATGATTGAAACTGCTTCATATTTTTATGTATATAAAATACAAATAGTTCCTTTAAAGACTAGAATAATTTAGTCAAATATTATTAATATTTGACTAAAGTAAATCCAAGGAGGATGATATTTAATGAGGAAACTTTTATTAGCGCAGAGAAATGAGAATTTTTTTAAAAAAAGGTATAAAAAATGGCATAAGAAGATGCTTAAGCAAAAGATAAAATACAAAAAAATTAAGACATTTAAAAAATATTAAATAAAACATAAAGCATATAAAAAAAGAGTAGAAAAAACGGATAGAAGCTCCTTCATCCAGAACTTCTTACGTTCCCTTTCCTGAAAGGCGAGGGGGAAAAAAGGTCGCCAAATGTGTCCGCTTTCATCACTCGGTCTTGCAGATACTGTGTATTCCTATTTCATCCCCTAATTGGTGTCTGTCGTTTCCCTCTTTCTAATTGGCGTCACTTTTTCATCAGTGTCGGTTATTTAGGTAACTTTGCCAAACAGCATCCCGTCTCTCTTCGCGCTTTTTATTGACTAAGTGGATCAAAATGGATGTATTTCGATAAAGGAGGAGGGGGAAAAAAATTTCATAAAAGACTTTTTTTTTGTGATTGGTTGGATATTGAGATATTATTATCAAATGTATTTGCTTATTGATCCTAAAATTTGTTTTTAAACGGACCCCTCGTGGTCTGTAAAGACAACTCTGAGGTTTTTGTATGTATTGAAGATTTTTACTCAGATCCGAGGCTCCAGGTTGTGTCCTTACCATCAAGTTGGATAGAGTTGTCCAGTCTACTATCTCTACTCTTCCAAGTAGACACATTAAGTGCCTCTCCTTCAAGGACGTCTTAAGGTATCCGACTACGTTCGGAACCGTGATTTTGCAAAAGCGTGTAAATGGATAATATGATATTTAGTGTCACTTAGATTAGAATGCATGTATAAAATTGTTTTAAGGACATTATGACAAAAAAATTATTTAAATACAATATTTTGGCGAAAAATTAACTTAGAATAACCTTTTTTCCAAATGTTCTCCTTTTGTAAGAAATGCTTCTATTGTATTAATATTTTGCCTGCATATAGCTCAGACCTCTGTACAAAGGCTCAACTAGAATTTTTGAAACGCATAACTTGGAAGTCGGTTTATCCATGTTTTACGAAAATAGAAGGGAGAAATTTTAAGAAAATACGCCGATAATTATTCTAAATGGTTGTAACTCAGAAAATAATTTGAATTTTTCAAAAATCATAGTTGAGCCTCTGTACAGAGGTCTGAGCTATATACAGGCAAAATATTAATACAATAGAAGCATTTTTTACAAAAGGGGAACATTTGGAAAAAAGGTTATTCTAAGTTAATTTTTTTTCAAAATATTGTATTTAAATAAATTTTTTGTCATAATGTCCTTAAAACAATTTTATACATGAATTCTAATCTAAGTGACACTAAATATCATGAAAATTATCCATTTATGCGCTTTTTTAAAATCATGGTTCCGAACGTAGTCGGATACCTTAAGGCGTGAACCAACTGGGTCCGGGCCTTAGACTTGGTGGTGACCTCCTTCTTAACTCGGCCACAATAAGATCGTGATTCAAATAATTTTATAATTTTAGTGGTCAAATGTTATTCCCATTAATATATTCTCCGAAAAACTGCGAATTTCGAGCTATGTACCAACTAGTAACAGTAGCAAGACTGTATTACTATGTGAGGACCGTCGTCCATCTCAAGGCCTACCACCATACACCATCATTACTAATTAAGTCGTAAGACGGCAGTTGATCGAGACGGTTTGTGCGTTGGCTTGCAACATTTTAAGACATGAACATTTATTTGTTTCGGGTTACCGTTGGTATGATACCCGACAACCAGTGGCCCCCAAAAATTTTTTTCAAGGGGGGTCCGGGGTTAAAAGCCCATTCTTGTATCATGCCCCTTTGGGATTTTGTCGATTTTGGGGAACAAAAACAGTAAAAACTAATTTTGAATAAAAAAATTAGCATTTTTAAAAAATTAATTTGTAACAAATACCTAATTTTTTTCTTTTAAAAGGTTTTTATAATCAATCGGAAAAAAAATCAAAGGCTTGGGGGGGCCCCCCTTTTGCCCATTGGACCGTATGCTATATACCTGTTTGTGGGTCACAGCCGGGCCTTTTGAAAGGGGGTCCAGGGCCTCAAAAGACGAAACATCCCTTTCTCTCCTTTTTTGGGCAAAAAAACCCCATTTAACACTACTTAACCCAGGCCTCTCTGGAACATCTGTTGAACTGTGTGGATCTTAACAAAGGAGACATATACTCCAATTCTCTTGTCTATGACTTTTTGAGGATTCTTGGGCCATGTTTGGGCCCCCCATATCAGCGGAATGTCAACAATAACTCAGATCCGATGCATGAGTAGGTATAGAAGCCATTGTAATTATTTCAAACACAAATATTTTACTAAACTTGATCGATTAACTCACAGCCTAAGGGGAAAAAACAACTCAAAAAAATCGAATAATTAACACCCCCCTGTTTTTGGGCGGGATGCGGTTCTGGGTCCCCAAAATGGGCGATATAAAACCCGGGTGGGTTTAAGTCAGATCCGGGTCGACCAGTTAACCCAAGCATTTTGGGGGTGCGGCCTTTATGAAACCTTAGGCCTACTAAAAGAAACAAGGTGGTTATCAAACAAAGGAAAAAACCCGGAAAAAAGGGGCACCTTGAAGAAACTGACCCCAAAATTTAAAAAATATTTTAAAAATTTTCTGGACTAAAAATATTTGATTATTGCTTGGCAAAGTTGAAGTGAAAAAATATGCTAAAAATATTTTTGTTTTTTTATCTCTCAGGAAAACGAAACTTTTTTTTTTTTGAAAAAGGGCAAATTTTTAAAGAATGGAATCAAAGTGGTAAAAATATCCAATTTTTAAAAAATTGCAATTCATTAAACATCATTCTTTCGCTCTACCTATCTGTGTGAATCTACATTTTCAACGAAGAATATAATTCCTTCCCGTTTCACAGACGTCCACTTAGAATCCAGCGCAATATTAGCAGTTAGTAATTATATACCGAGGTATTCAAGATTGGGGCGGATAATATGAAGACTAAATCTTCTACTGAGACTATAGCTACGAGAATTAATTTTAAGTGAAAATTATTTATTACTTGATATATTGTGAATTGTTTGAAAATGCATCATTCGATATGATTAAATTTATGGGTGTAATTATTATGTTTGTATTTTGCGTTTTACTTAAAATGTAGTTTTAAGAGAGTAAGCTTTTCTACTGTAGTTATGTAGGTAAGTACACATATTCTGTATTTATTATTGTTATGATACAAATATTGTTGAGTTTTTTTTTGCTCATCACACCTACGTCACAAGGTGGACCGCAGCATCCTGAAAAAATTAAAAGTAGATCTTGTCATGTAAAAGTCTGCCCACCCCCTGGTATAAACGATGTAAATTCATGACGAAAACTTAATGAATGCAATTACTTGTTTTCCATCGAGTTGAAAACTTATACTTGTATTAGTTGCTGTACTTGTAAAAGTTAGATAAAATTTCAAATTTGATAATTGGGTAAAGATGATCACAAATATTAAGAATCTGCAAAAAACTTTTCCAAAACTAACAAAAAATTATTACTTTATAACTGTGTTTTAAAATCAAGTGCATTTGGACTATTTATGAGCGTTATTATTGTTGATAAAAATGTACTTTTTAAAAGAAGGTTTCTATAAAAATAAAAGTTGGCAACAACCAAGCTCATAAATTAACAGGTTGAAAACACGTGACAGTGGTTATCTTGAGCTTATGATGGTGATGATGATGCCGTATACCATGGGCCCATATAACTGTTCTGGCAGTCTGTTCAATATTGTCCCCATAGAGATTTGTTGGCGAAAAGAGGACCCTTATTTTATGTACAGCAGCAAGAATAGCTGGAGAGTCGAAAATATGAGCAGGTGTTAGCTCTGAATCTAAACAAACACAATTCCTATAAAAATTCATGAGCTTATGACGTTGCTTATGAATTGATTAACTGGAAACACGTGATTGCTATTATCGTGTGACTATGACCAGTGTCGATTTAAGCTCATTTCGGCCCTGAGCGCCTCTAAGCGCCCAGTGGATAAACCGGCGTTGATTATGACGTCAGTAAATTTAGTCCTTTATATGGGTCGTTTGAGAAGAATTATAATAATGCAGTTTAAAGTACAGTGTCCACCTAATTAATATTGTATATAAAATAAGTTTTAATTAATATTTAAATTTAAAAATACTTTTTTTCAGACGTCAAATCACAACGGGAGCAAAATAATACAGATTACTATACTTAAAAACATAAATTGGTCTTATCTACTCATAATTTCAATAAATAGTAGATCGTGATTAAACAATCACGATCCAAATCAAAATGTTTTCGTTCTGTAGCTATTTAATTTTAAAAATTATTCATACTATTGCTATGCTCTCCTTTCATCTTTCATTGTACATGTTCCGACAAGGAAGAAAAAGAAATATATATTTTTGATTAGGATATACATAAAAAAAAAAATTCGTTGTTGGAAACTTTCTTTCGGAGAGTAAACAGTCAGTTAGTAATCGAATTGCTACAGGAAAGTCACAAATATTATGAACTTCTCTTGCTTCATTTTTTTATGTATGTGTAGTTGGCGTCTCGTGATTTCAGCTTTGATTTATTTATTCTTTTTTTTACTAACTGTCGGTATCAGACAGTAAAGAGGTCTACATTTACACGAATGAAAGAAAAATAAGCCGCTGAAAAAGCGTTGCTGATATTAATAATAAGTCGGGAGTTTCAGAAGATACACAGTGTTAAAAAAAAGGGGGGAGGAGCAAAAGGGGAAAGAGAAGAGAGAATGAGGGTCATCGGACCCGAGTGTCATCATTTTTTTTCCCTTCCCTTTCAGAGAAGAGAAATGGGACATGTAAAAGTGAAACCGATTTTGATAACAAAATGCAATTCAAAAGTCCAGTCTTAAATAATTCTATCAAATGTGAAGTTATCAGGCAGTAATAAAAATAGCGTATTTAAAAAAAAAAGAGGTCGAAAATATATTCATATGATGCAACCTCGGCCAGAAGGGAGTAACCAAAAATATATAAATTAATCCACCATTTGAATGAAGCAGTAGCGCACACAGAAATTTTTCAAGGGGGGGTCCGGGGTCGAAAGTTCACCATTCTTGTATCATGCTCCTTTCGATTTTGTTGATTTTCGGGAACATAAATCAGTAAAAAAACTAATTATTGAATAAATAATTAGCATTAATTATTAAAAATCAATCATTAATAACAAATACTTAATTAAATTTTACGTACTATATAAGAATTATAATCAATCTGAAAAATCAAGGGCTTTTGGTGGGGGTCTGGACCCGGACTTATGTGCGCCACTGGAATGAAGCCGTTCACCTTGATAGATACGTGATATATATATATATTTCTTTAACTATTACATTCTTATTTTCTATTTATACTGTTCCATGGAATAAAATAATAGCAGATAAATATAAAGTTAAGGTTAGTCAATAAAAGAGTACATATTCAAGAACTTTATAAGGCCTTAACCCGGGCCGCAAGCCTAACGGTCAGGAGCCTCGTTTCGTTCACGACTGGCCTTTAATAAGATCACGATCCGAATAATTTTAATCTTTAAATATTATTTTCGGACATGTTAAGCATGGGCCAACTCGACCTCAGTGGGGGGCTTCGTCTCAGCCTCAATAAGATCATTCGTGATTGGTTTGCGGAACATTCTTGACGCAATTTCAGTGAATAATTTGGCCATCTAGATCGCTAGAAACGAATCCTACCGATAATATATGGGACATGATCAAACGGTCTGCGTCTACAACATTTTGCAGTAATGGATGGTTCTAGAGTCGACATGGATGGGAGAATTTTTTTTTGGTTATTTCCGATGACTTGTTGTGTGTGAGTCAATGTCACATATAGTTGCTGCACTAACTAGAAGAGGTCCATGTACCACAGTGCTCCCCAACCTTTTTGTCGTCGCTGACCGGTCATCGTTTGATAATTTTACCGCATCCTGCTGTGGGTGAGACCTTGATTGTTTATATTTCAGAATGTGTTGATTAAATAATTTATTTGTATTTCAACATGTTCAAGATAGAAAAAAATAGGGAATATACAGTGATTTCATGGAAAGTCGCACAAACCCGAGAGAAAAAACCCAGGGGTTGAAGACCTCTACCATACCATATTAAAAAGTTACCCTATTACTTTTCCCCACTTCTGTGTAAATGTACAATTAATGTAGATTTTTATTTTCACTTGTTAGTCTTTATCGAATTTTTTTTTATTTTTCGACAATATTTTAATTTAAACGGGTGATAAAATTTTTATATAAAACACACAAATTCAACCAAATATACACTATTTACTCTTATTATGTGTACTGCATGAGTTCTTGGAACTTTCTGACCTTACCAAGCAGTTAATAGTTTTTATTTACTATTTGTATTTATTTATCATGATTGTAAATGCGGATGATCTAAAGTCAATTACATTGGTAAGTTGATGAGTAGAAAGTGTATGTATTAAAAACCCGGGGTGGGCATTAAAGCGATCGCGATCGACCAGTGGACTACCTGGACGTTTTGAGGTGACCGCCTGTAGATTAGGAGTCCGTAATTATATACCGAAATATTCAAGATTAACTGACAGTGTATGCAGACTGTCTTCTAGTTACTATAGCTACGAGAACTAACTTTAAATGAAAATGTTTTATTTATTAATGAATTTTGAATTGTTTGATAATAAATGTATCATTTGATGTTTTTATATTTGTGGCTACGTTGTGATTATGTTCGTATCTTGCGTTTTGCTTTAAATGCCGTCTTAAAAGTATTTTTTATTGTAGTTAAGTTGGTAAGTGCATTTATTATTAAGTTGTAATAAAAATATTGTAGACCTTCTCTTTGCTGAACAAACCTATGCCACTGGGTAGACCGCAACACCTTGAAAAATTAGAAGTAGCCATTACCCTGGAAAAGTTTGCTCGCTCCTGTTATATACTATGTTGAGTGTATACCCTATGTATTGGACCCCGATTTGGAAGAAAATTAAAAACTTAAAGCTAAAAATTATTGCATAAGGGGGCGTTTTATACCATTTTATATAGGAATGGTATTCCTGATTACGAAACTTACTTTTCAGCTTTATTTTTATGAAGTATTCTTCACACACACAAACCATAGTTTATTTTTCAGAAGTATCATTTAACCAAAAGTAATATATTAATAAATATCAGTTTTGTGAAACCGCTTTTTCGTACTTTTTATAGAAATTCGTCCTTTTCTATACTACGACTTTTTAAATATTTTCATTTCATAATTATAAAGAATACCAATTATAATAAACTTGTATATATATATTATATAGCCTTTTGTGTGTGATTCACTCTTTTTTATTTTAATTTTCAGAGTACTGAAATGATGCCCCCGATGAAAATTGGAAAAAACAGTGGCAGAACAGGCTGGCCTGAACACGTCTGGGCTTTGGAATTGAAGCAAGAGCACCCAACGTGATCAAACTAAGTGTTCCATTGAAAAGAACAGTCGAACAATTTAGTAGTTATGGACTTCATAGCTGTTAATACAAATCAGGATGTAGGACATGTAAAAAAACAAAAATCCCCCAGAAAAAACCTACAGAAATTACTATTTTTGGAATAGTAAAGATTTGAAGGACTGGTGAAAAACAGTGGGGAACTTTACTGTGTTGTGCCAAAGTATTCAAGTTGGCGAAATTTTTGGAAATTTAAGAGACTTTGGAAGATTTCTTCATTTTTGAAAGAGGTGAAATAGTTTTCAAATTTTTTCCCAAATCAATGCCTTTATTCAAATACAACGTATGTGATAACTTTATGGTAAATATTTCCAATGAATTTGCTTTTGTGTTGTCAGATATTTTGAACCCTTAAAGGGTTCGAACAATTTAAAAAGTTAATGTTAATTAGGGGAAAATAATCAAAATTAAAGAAGGTAAAAAAATTTTTTAATTTTTTTAGGGAAAAAAAAGTGATTAAATTTTTTAAACCCCAAATTTAAAAACTGTTGATTAAAATCGAAAACGAAACGTGATTTGTTATAATAATTGAAAAAAGATGTGTTTAGAACTATGTTTGTACTCTTTAAATCCTTGCATGGTTGCTTTATTTTGAAAGTTTTTAGTGTATTTGATGTTTTTTGTAGAAGAGTTAGTTAAAAAATCGAGGAATGCAATAAATTTTTGGTACTCTTTCAAAGATTTGAAACGTTTGAAAATAATTGTACAAGGTACAGTAAAATATTAAAATAGTGATGGGGCATTTCATAATATCAGAGATTTTAGAATGAGAATATGAAAATGATTTGAGAAAAAATTAAAAGTCTGAAGAGAAAGTTAATTTCTATCAGTTACTTGCAAAACAAATTTTAAGTGCCTTGCAAAAAATATGTATTGAATGCATATAAAATGAACATAAAACTTTATATGCATTCAAATGTAAATACATTTCAATGAAAATTGTGTTGTGTATTATCTCTTGTGCGATAATGTTCCCCCCTTTTTTTACCCCCCAAAAATTTTTTTTATCGAAAATTCCGAATTAATCCTTATTTTGGGATAGATGCCCAAAAAAAAATGGGGTTTGCTGGCGTTGGTTTTTTCTAAAAGTGTGGGTTTAAAATAGGGGGTTTTTTAAAAATTTTATGAATGTAATCTATTTTTGTAGATTAACAATGTTCTAACAGTTCATCATGTTTAAATTTTATTCTTCATTGTGCTATTGCCAAAAATTTTATAAAGAAATCATATTTTTTCGATGCCAAAGATATTTAAAGAAAAATACATATATTTTCAAATTGAAATAAGTGCAATAAAAATATCTTGATAATCATTTTGTGTGTGTTCATTTATTCAGAGTTCGATTTATTTCGTATTGTACAACATTGAATACCAATTTTAGTTTATCAATTGAATTTAATTACATGTAGCTTAGTAACAGAACGTTCAAGTAAGCTTTTTTCATTTTATTTTGTATAAATAATCAACTAAAAAAATATAATGTAAGAAATAATTGAAACTGGTCTCTGAAAAAGATCTTAAACATTAAAATAAAACGAAACGTTTAACTGTGCCTATACTAAACGCAGTTTGCCCTAAGCTGTGTGCCATGCACTGAAAAAAAAAACCAATTAAAAAAATTTAGAACCCAGTGTTTTAAATCCAAGATGGTGGCCTATCACTAAAAAATCGATATGAAAATAATTTAAAAGAATAGGGCTTATTTCTGACGAAAGAGTTTAAGTTTTATAGATTTTAAAAGAAGCAGTAAAGATAAATTGGTACATTCCGTTTCGCCTGTGCAGGCGATAAAGTCGCCAAGTGAGTGAGTGAATATTTTAAATTGTACGAAATGAAAAATTTTTAGATGATATATTAAAAACTTTATGCCTCCGAAGTAAAAATATTTTAAAGCTAACATTTACCAGCAATTTATTTTGTGTTGTCGGCAATAAAATCTACTTATTGAGATTTGTTCCGGCGAAATGGAAAGGTACCGATAAATTAAGCAAAATTGTATTTACATTTTTTAGGGAAAAAACTTCCAAAAAAAAAATTAAAAAATTTTTAAAAAAAATAATTTAAAAAAATTTAGGGAAAAGGGGAAAGAAGGCAGAAAAAAAAAAAATTTAAGTCGGAATCGGGAAAAAATTATTAAAATAAAAATAAAAAGTTTTTTTAAAAAAAACCGAGTTCTTTATGAATTTCATCGAACAAGAAACGATTAAAAATTCATTATTGAAAAGTAAAATTGAAATAATGGAAAAGGGGGAAAATAAATTTCCTGCCAAATGGAAAGGGGGGAAAAAAATTTTGCCCGTTAAAATTACTATCGCCGCCCTAAATTTGCATCTTAAAAATCCCAAAAAACATACACCTCAAATTTTTTCCGTTGGACACAATTTTAAGGGGGGTTGGAAACCTCTTTATTATACCGACAATTTTAAAATTGGGTTTTTTTTTTTATTCCTTTTCAAAAAACTGTTATATGTACATCTTGAAATTTTTCAATTAAAAAAACCCTTTCTCATTTTTACTGAAATAAGCTTTTTTCTAATTTTTAATTTTTAAAAAAATTTTTTTAAAATTTTTCAAAAATTTCGAAATTTAACCCATTTTTTACATAAAAATTTGTAAAAAAAAAATTTTTTAGTTTATTTTAAAAAAATTTATTTCAGTATAAATTAGACTTTATTATAAATATATCAAAAAAATTTACATACCTTTTGAACAGTAGTTTCTCAGAAAAAATTTTCATCCCCATCAAAATTTACATTTTTAGATAAATTTATTTTAAAATTTTTACAGTGAGACTTCTAATCGGATAGGGAAAAAAAAAAAATAAAAGGCTCAATTTACAATAAAAAATTTCATGTTTTGGTTTATATCAGACGTTAACTTTTAAGCAAAAAAAGAAGACTTTGTTTTAAATTTTTTGATTCAAAAAGGGCGTGGCCCAAATTTCAACGATTATTTAAAATAGGTTTTAAAAGGGTTCTAATTACCCAGGGTTAAAAATAAGGTATTTTTTTGAAAGGTTAAAACTATACAATTTTGAAAAATCTCAAATTGTCCCAAAAAAAATAAAAATTTTAAACTTTCCAACAGCCCAAATTTTCTGGTTTTTTTTATCATATTTCATGACGGTGGAAAGAAGCGAAATCTTAATTTCTGGCCCAATGAGAGAGAAAAACAGTAAGTACTCTTAGGAAACAAAATAGAAAGTGCGAATTCGGCCATGGTTTTGGTTAAAAATGGGAAAAAGGGGGGCCCCCAAAATTCCTTCAAAAAAAAAAGGAAAAACGACCAAAGGGAATCTAATCAACGTAAAAAATATGGAAATGGTTAAATTTGTAAAAAATTGCGTAAAGTCGTCTGAAATATATAGGATTACCTCTATTAAAATAAAGCGGCAAAAAAAAAAATTTCTTGATCAATGCTAAAAGTAAAAAAATCAAGGTAACCATAGTGTAATGTTATTGCCCAACTTGGCGCTTAGAGGAATGATAATTACATCATCAATACATATTATTCCAACAACCAAATCATCAAAAGAAAGCACATAACCAAATGCCAAGGTGTGCAGCCAATAGTGGTAAACTGTCCCCACGTATGTATAAACACAATTTTGTTCGCGCATTCGTAACTGTTCTATATTGCAAAATATTTAATTCTATTCAAATATCTTTTCTTTATTTTGAACCAATTTTTAATTGGCAATTTAAATTATACAGTAGTTATAAATATTTTTTTAGAATGAAAATTATCTTCTATATATTATTATCATCTGCTTTAATTCAACGAGTTATGTAATTCTAAATTATCTGACAATTTATTTGCAGATATATAATCGTTTGCTCTTAAAGTTATGTTGCTGAAGTTGGCATCTTTTGTAATTATTCTAAATATGTTTGTTCAATCGGAGAAAAGAATTGTAATGAGAGAGAGTAATCAACGCGCGCTGGATGAACTGAAAATATATTTAATTTTTGTATACTTTCGAGATATTATCATTCACATTTCGAGATCTTTTTGATCATTTGATGAGAATAAGAAGAGAGAGAATCTGCTGCGAAATAAACTTTGGCTGCTATTATTCGCAATGACTACATATGGCGACATTTTTTGATTTCGTGAAGTATGTTGACAGTATAATTCATAAGTATCCATCTTTTATTGATAATATTTTATGGTTTTAAGTACATGTAACAGAAGTATCGACATTATTTATGTGAGGATGAATTTTTTTTTGAATAATTCTATTAAAATCTTGCATTTAAAATGTTTTCTTATTAAGTTGTAGCATATTAAACTTAACAAATTTCTACAAGAGGAAAAAAAAAAAATGAATTTTTGAAGATTTCCTATTTTAGAAGTGAAACAAAATAAACTATTAGAAGATTCTCGGGTAATAAAATAAAATGCTAGATTTCATATTAATCCTAATGCAATCAATAACTTAAAAGGGAATTCTAAATATCAGGGCTTTTCTTGAACGAACTTCTAACTGTTGATACAGAGACACCTCTTACGATTACAATTAACTAAATTTATATTTTGATGTGTTCTTTGTTTTTCTATTTTTGAAAAAAATAAAAATTATTGTGGATACAGATTCTAATTTAAATTGTATTTAAAAGACTGTACGTTTTAAATCGAGATTAAAAAATTAATCTAATGAATTTAAGAACTCTGCAATATAAATAGCTTTGAATAGATCATTAAGAATAGAATTTCAACTGAATAAGAATTTTAACATTTATATTTTCACAAGAACAAAGTTTCAACATACCTAACTTTATTGCATGATTCGATTCATGCATAACAAATAAGAATATATAGCGAATAATCGGAAAAAAAAAATCTGTTGTCAGATATTTTACATGAATAGACATGCGTGACAAATAAAAAATAGTCAAAATTTTGGAGCAGCTTCAGTTATAGAGCTAACACTAATAAATAATTTAAAACATTTTATTGTATTTATTATATTTACACACCAAAAGAAGTAATTTCCTTTTTTGCACAATTTTAAAGAAATTAATGTGCATGTTTTTACAGATTTATAATTTTAAATTCCCCTTTAAGGAGGTCAGGGAAAAAACAAAAACCTAAAGTTCTTTTTAAAAAAAACTTTTAATATCATTTCAATTTAACAATAAAGTTTCGATGGGTAAAAAAGTGCTGCTGAAATAGAATCACTTTATGCTCTGGGAATGCTTACTAATATTATAAACGTGAAAGTTTGTGTGGATGTTTGGTACTCTTTCCCGCAAAAACAACAGAATGGATTTTAATGAAACTTTACAATAATATAGATTATACATCAGAATAACACATAGGCTATAATTTATAAAGATATTGTGTGAAGTGTCCAAAATATAACTATAATTGTCAAGTAAGTAGGAAAAAATTCTGCCAACCGCAAAAAAGCTCGCGACAGCATGTATCTATCTTTTGTGTGTGAAGCAAAACTTTGCATTTTGTTTTGTCTACGCCAGGAGCTGCTAAAGCTTGAACAGGCGGAGTGTTAGGCTGATTACAATTTTAACACAAAATAAATACAACAAAAAGTAATATTAACGTATTACACTTCCAGATATATAAATTATTCATACCAGTGGCGCACACAAGGGGCTCTGGAAACCCTTGAAATTTTTCCGATTGATTATAATTCTACGTATATAGTACGTAAAATTTAATTAAGTATTTGTTATTAATGAATAATTTTATTAATTAATGATGCTAATTATTTATTCAATAATTAGTTTTTTACTATGTTTTTTTCCCGAAAATTGACAAAATCAAAAGGAGCATGATACAAGAATGGTGAACTTTTCGACCCCGTACCCCCTTGAAAAATTTCTGTGTGCGCTACTGATTTATACTATTTTAAGCATTCATTACACAAAATTTGTAACAATGTGTTACTTTTGCTTAGCAGAGATCAGCTTAGGAAGGTGTTTTCAAAAATCGACCCACAAGAGAGTTACGGGGAGATATATAAAAAAAAATTCTTTTTATCAGCTATTAGATCCACAGACTGCAAATCGAACAAATAGAGGGTTTTGTCTTCTTTTTTATTCAAGCTTAAGATATGCAAAAGTTTTTTTTTTTGTTTAATTTGGTAATTCACGTAAAATGCAACTCATTAAAACCCTTGTCCTTCATTCTGTATTAGTTTAATTTTTCAATTCTCCCGTGCGAAGAACGGGGTATAACAGCCAAGTTGGCGATAAACTGAAAAATTTCCCAAAGTTAAACATTCCAAAAAAAAAAAAAAAAAAATTATGGCATATCCCTGTAAATTAAATTGGACAGCTGGTAAATAGTATTACCAAACCTTCTGGGTGCAAAGCAAAAAAAGAGAGAGAGATAAAAACAATAAAGAGCGTTTGTTGCAGACGTGGTTATGGCCCTCCAAAAAGTAAACAATTCTTTGACAGATCCGCTGTTTTACAAAGAGTTAAATGATGTGTAGAAAGGAAGCACGTTTCATCTATCGGCAGAGCTTTGTATCTTCGGTTTCTATTCCTAGTCATTTTATTATTGCAAACTTCCATCAACCAAATGTAAATCACTGTTCCTTGGCAGGAAGTCTCTTAACGTAACTAAGGCAGTTAGTTAGTATAAACAAAGAATAAATGCCTGTTCTGTGCTTCGAAGTGTATTACTCAGCAGCACGTATAGGATTTTGATTCCTCTTCCTTCCATGTGCTTTTATTGCCACGAATTGTATCTTGAGTTTGGACTGTTTGTCTTGGCGTTGTGCCAAATTTGTCAGTTCTCAATCACGTGATCAATTTCTTCGCGTAAACAGATTTAGAAAAATTAAGCTGCTTAAAAATATTCCTAGAAGATAAATATTTGGTTTTGCATTTCAACAGCGAATTTGTGTTGTCTTATAGTTAATAAAATTCAGAATCGAAAGAATATTACAATGTGAGCTAAAAAAGGAATCCGGAATTCTGGTCTATTTATACCTCTTACAGATATCTTTAAGAACCTACAAAAAAAAAAAAGACTTTAAAAAAGTCTATTGTATTAGAGGGACCGGAAAATTATGTCATTTTTTTACAGTAAATTAAACAATGTTTAAATTTCTTACAAGTTTTCTTCTTAGTCAATGATGTAACCAATCTCTCGTTGCCAACAGCTCTCGTTATCTTAGTGTGCAAATTTTCAATGCCGGACTGATAAAAATCAATTGGTTTTTCAGTGTAAAATATCTGAGACGTATTTTTCAATATCATCCAAATTTTGAAAATTTTTGTTTGTTAAGAAGTGTTGCATTGAACGGAATAAATGAAATCCGTTGGCGCAATGTCGGGTGAGATGGTGGGTGAGACAATACCTCCCACCCAATCCATTAATTTTTCCAGCGTTTTTCTTACGCAGTGCGGTCTTTGTGATATTATCGTATTGCAAAATAACGCTTTTTCTATTGGTAATCGCTGGATATTTTTCAATTAATGATTGATTTTAGTCGATCTAATTGTTCGCCACAGCGTCTGCATTAACAGTTTCTCCAGTTTAAGACCAAAATGGATGTTTGCACGAATAACCTCCAAATACACAAAAGCGCCTTTTTGGATGTAAAACCCGTCAGCAGTCCTTCGTGTCGTCATTCTAGGTTTCACCGTCTTTTTGTGTTTGGATTATCATACAGACCCATTTTTCATCTGCAGTGATCAAGCGATCAAAAACGGTTCTGCGGCCGTACCTGTTGAAGCAATAAGCCGGGCGTCGGTGATTAATTAGCTCTGTTTTCAGACAGATTATGCGGACCCAAACACCCGCTCTTCGCCAGTTTTACCAATCTGCTGCAAATGTTCTGGATGGTCAACCGTTGGTTAAGAGCATTTGACAATTTATGTCCTTAATAACTTCATTGTCTAACGTTGTTGGCCCTGATCGATGTAGTCGGAAAGATCGAAATGACCGATCTGAACTTGAAAACCACCTTGTGCATTTACGAACATCTAAGGCACTTGGGTAAGCATCAAATGTTTTGGTAGGCAGCTGTTGCATTACTACTCTTGTTGTAAACTCCAAAGCATGCAATGGCGGATATGAATCTCTTCTGGTATTTTCAGGCTAGCCATTTCTTCACTCAAAAAATGGGGAAGAAAATTTAAGTGTTTAGGTTACCAACTAAAATGTCACTTTAATTTTTGAAATGTCTTGGCACGACTTTCAACTACGCAATAAACCTCATATAAACGGTAAAGCAGCATTGACATGAGAAAAACGACATTACTTTTCGGTCCCCCTAATACTTTCTGCGGGTGAATTGAGCATTTGCGAGAAAAGCATGCAGCCAAGTTGCAGTGACTCAACATGCCTGAACCGATTTTGAAAAAGAATGTGTTGAATAATTTTTGATATTTAGTGCCAGTTGAATTAGAATTTTCGCATAAAATTGCTTCTCTGACAGTGGATCTCAATAAAACGCATATTAGTGCATCTCTACTCAACAAAATAAACATGCTTGCCCAAATTCAAGTTTAAATCTAGTAGTTCAAAAATGGAATTTTTTTTATCTATATCCACTGTCTAGTAGTTCGAAAACGAGAAATTTTTTTTTATCTCGCGCCTTCGTAACTATCCTCTCACCTCATAAGAGTCTTTTTCCATATCATCCGTTCTTAGTGGATCTCTAAAGAAACATGCGTAACTAATTTCAAGTATGTGCGTCTAACAGTTGAAAAACGGAAATATTTATCTATACCCTTTGGAGTAGCTAGTCCCAAGTGGGCCCTGTATTAAAATTTCTTGGGAGGCCCTTTTTTGGAAATGGAAGCTTTGTTAATGCGTCTATTGCTAACAATTTACGAATTTTACTTACACATGTTAAATTCCAGTAGCTTGGGGCCTCGTATCATTGATACGGCGGTAGCTACGCTGCTGTTTATAATTGAATTCCTAGTTCCTCGTGAAAAGCCTCGACATGATTTTCGTAAAACCTGGTCTTAGAGTATCTTTAGTCCTTAAAAGAACATTCCTGCAGAATTTCAAGTCTATAGGCTTAATGCTTCTAGAGATCTCGTCATGAGTGAGTGAGTCGCTTTTCTTTTTATAATGCTTTTGAATCATTTGCCATTCCGGAAACTCGGCTCTCTATAATCCGGCAGTCTGGATAATTTGGCCACACCCTTGTAGATCGAAAAAACCCCACGTACAGACCCGTTAAAAATGCCGGAAAATGCTGAAGATGTAACCGTTGAGAACACCGTACAGATTCTAAAACATCACATAGTGAGGGACTAAAGGCTGTCGAAACCGCCCTTTATTACTTTGAACAGCAAGGGGCGTCGATAATGGACTTTCGTCGTCTTCGTGATGAAGCAGCAAAACGCTGAACTTAATATACGAAAAACAACACAACATTACGCATTTCTTAAAAAAAAAAGCAGCCAAAAAGTTTTTGCAAAGTCGTTCTACCTAATTTTAATTAAAAGCAGCTTTATGCTTTCATAAAGGATTTTTTCGAGGTGAGACTGATCAGGTAATTTACTGTATACTATGTATTCACTAATTTTCATTTAATAAATGCCCTAGGAATTCTTAAAGCACTTACTTTTCCTTTGTTTAAGGATATTTGGGCAGTTTATTCTCTGCTGTATTCTCAAGCAAGCAACACACGGACAGTAGCGCATAAAAAAATTTTCCAAGGAAGGGGGGTCCAGGATCAAAAATCCACCATTCTTGTATCATGCTCCTTTTGATTTTGTCGATTTTTGGGAACAAAAAACAGTAAAAAACTAATTTTTGAATAAATAATTAGTATTAATTAATAAAATTAATCATTAAAAAAACAAATATTTAATTAAATTTTATGTATTATATACTTAAAATTATAATCAATCGGGGAAAAGTAAGGCTTAGGGAGGGGGTCCTGGGGATCATTCCCCTTGGTGTGTGCGCTAACACCGCACACGGACAATACAATATTTTCTGATAGATTGATTGAATATTAACGTCACACTGTTCAGCTACACGAGAGCTTTTGGCGACGGATCACGTAATTTTGAACCATGGTCAAGTGACGTGACGACACCTGAGCTGGCACCCCTCTCCCAACTACCACACCAACGGGAGGACGTGTTTCAGTCCTCGACACAGATTTAACGTGCATCGCTGCCCTACACGGCGGGTCTTTAGTGGTACTGGGCTCGAACTCGTGACAAGGCAAGCCACGGTCCGATACCTATACCACTCGGCTACCGCGGCCACAATATTTTCTGAAGAAACACTGGTGCTTATTCTTTTTAATCCCATTCTCGATAACCTGGTATTTTCACAAACTCGGTCACCCTTCAGTCAACATTAGGCCGAGTTTTCGGGACTTTATTGAATTCCATACTACTTCATAATGAAATAAGAAACGGACAATTTTAAGAATACATTTGATGTGTTTACTGTCAGAATATTTCTTTTCAGCCGCAGGATTAAAAAACATAAAAAAAAAAAAAAATCATATGTGTGCTTCATTTAAAGCGTTTTAAAGATTTAATCATGAATCAAGGTTCTTGAATAAAAAAAAAAATCTAAATTGCTTTTTAATGATTGCTTAAACAACCAATTAAACACTTTAGCGTCCTATATAAATCTAAGTTTTCTATTTCATTATTTTAATGGAACTCTTACACTAATTAAGGTTTTAATTAGCATTTATTATACGTTAAAAATATTTACTCTTGTCATGTCTTCGAAACATATCTTAGTAAATATTCCAAACAGAAAAATTTCAGTTGTTCATTATAAAGCGTTATGGAACAAACTCGTTTTTTTAAACACGTATTTCTGTGCTTTTAGTGTGTTCAACGCAAGTAGGAAATGAACAACAATTTGGGAAAAAACAGCTCTTTAAAAAGAAAGGGTAATTAAGCTATGAAAGGCTCAATGGCGGATATTTGAGATTCAGAACCCTTTTTTTTCTCTCGGTGGAACGAAATTTTTTAACCTTTTTTAAAAAAAAATTGTTTGTTTCTCAAAAAATTAAAAATGGAGTAACTGTAGAAAATGTAAAGAAACGAAAAAAAGGCACATATGTATTCAAAACTTTTGTCCTGATTCATTTCAGAATATTTTTTTTTCTTACAGAAGAATGAGGATTTTGATTTTAATTTACGTTGCACTGTGAACCAAAACTAGGGCTAGTGGCAACGGATCTCGCAATTTTGAACCATGGTCAAGTGACGCGGACATCACCTGACACCTCAGCTGGCACCCCCTCTCCTTACTTTCACACCAAGACAAAAAGAGGGATTTCAACCACAACAGCCTCTACACGGCGTGTCCTCAGTGGCACTAGGTGAAAAATGTGGAAATTATTATATACAATTATTTGGTTCTGACATGTATTTCTTTATTAAAAGTGACTACGTTGGAAAGCTTGATTTCGAAAAAGCGTATATATATAAAAGGACAATTTTTACATTTAGTGTCCCTTGAATTAAAATAAGCATAAAAAATGGTTTTATGAATATTATGAAAAGAAAAAATTATTTAAATGCGATTTTTTGGCAAAAAATGAAGAAAGAGTGAAAATAAAGGGAGAAAACATTCTCCCTTTATGAACATGCCTCTACAATAACATTTTGCCTATATATAACTGACTTCTGTACAAAGCTTGAACCATAGGCGTAACGAAGAATGTTAGCCCCTCTCCCCTGCAGTCAGGTTTTGTGCCTCAAACCCGATCTTACAAAGAGTGTGTACTTGGCGTCAGTCAGACTTTGCCCCATCGCATTGCGTGGTGGTGGTGGTGGGAGGTACGTTACGCCACTGACTTGAGCTATGGTTTTTGAAACATATAGATAAATCTTAACAGAAAAATTTAATACTTCAATTGATCGTAAATCTGAAAACAATGTGATTTTTTCAAAAATTGCAGTTCATGCCCTCTAAAGGAGTCTTAGCTATACATAGATAAAATAATAATATTGTAGCAACATATTTTTAATAAAAGGGAATGTTTTGAAAATATGTTACTCTTCCTTCACTTTATGCCAAAAAGGGACATTTAAATAATTTTTTCTTAAAAGAATATCCATATAACCGTTTTATATGTATATTTTAATTCTACTGACACTAAATATTAAAAATATTATCCATTTTAAACGTTTTTTTAAAATCACGGTTCCGAACATAGTCAGACATTAGGGTCTTTAAAATTTAGATGCACTATATAAATACAATATTTTTTAAAAAAATCTTAGCTTGACAAAGTACAAAATCTAGTTAGAGTATTAATTCCTGGATGTAAACAGTCGATGCATTTTGCTCAAGATAAGTAAATGCACAAATAGGTGACACAATAACATATAATTTTATACATTAGTAAAGCTAAAATATAGTATTAATATTGTGATATCAGTGGCGCACACAAGGGGGGAGGGGGTCCTAGGGGTCCTCCCTCTTCCAAAGCCATCGATTTTTTTTCAGACTTATTATAATTCTAAGAATATAGTACGTAAAATTTAACTAAGTATTTGTTATTAATGTGATTAATTTTATTAATCAACTAGCTGTTACACCCGTTCTTCGCACGGGTGAATTGAAAAATTAAACAATACAGATTGAAGGATAAAGAAGTTTTTAATGAGTTAATTTTACGTGAATTGCAAATTAAACAGAAAAAAAAAAAAGAAAGAAAAGCTTTTTTCATATCTCAGCTGAACAAAAAAAATCCTGTTTGTTAAATTTTAAGTCTGTAGATCTAATAGCTGATAAAAAGTATTTTTTTATCTAAAACTCCCCGTAACTCTCTTGTGGGTCGATTTTTGAAAACACCTTCCTAAGCTGATCTCTGCTCGCTCAGCAAAAGTAGCACATTGTTACAAATTTTGTGTAATGTACGCTTAAAATATTATAAATAATTTATATCCGGAAGTATAATACGTTAATATTACTTTTTGTTGTATTTATTTTATGTTAAAATTGTATTGAGCCTCACACTCCGCCTGTTCAAGCTTTCGCAGTTCCTGGCGCCTGGCGTTGACAAAACAAAATGCAAAGTTTTGCTTCACACATAAAAGATAGATATATGCTGTCGCGGGTTTTTTTGCAGATGGCCGAATTTTTTCCTACTTTCCTGACAATTCTCATTATATTTTGGACATTTCACACAATATCTTTATAAATTACAGCCTATGTGTTATTCTTATATATAAGCTGTATTATTGTAAGGTTTCATTAAAATCCATTCTGTTGTTTTTGCGTGAAAGAGTACCAAACATCCATACAAACTTTCACGTTTATAATATTAATAAGGATGCCAATCAGTGGCCCACACAAGGGGTCCTAGGAGTCCGGGCCCCCCCAAAGCCCTTGATTTTTTTCCGATTGGTTATAGTTCTAATAATACCTAAAATTTAATTAAATATTTGTTATTAATGATTAATTTTATTAATTAATGCTAATTATTTATTCAATAATTAGTTTTTTACTGTGTTTTGTTCCCCGAAAAAATTTAAAAAAATCAAAATAGCATGATACAAGAATGGTGAACTTTCAACCCCGGACCCCCTTGAAAAATTTCTGTGTGCGTTACTGATGCCAATATTATATTATATTATATATATATTTATTCAATAATTAGTTTTTTACTGTTTTTTGTTCCCGAAAATCGACAAAAGCAAAAGGAGTAATGATACAAGAATGGTGAGTTTCAACCCTGAACCCCCGCTAAAAAATTTCATTTACGCTACCGCATGATACGTATCTGTTTAAAGGAGAAAAATATTCTAGTTCATTGTTTTAGACATCAGGGGAAGAAACCTTCGCAATAGTACATCTCCTTGTTTACTCTCTGTTTGATTTAAACCACCCAACACGCAATGGTACAGTTCTAAATTTCGAAAAGAAAGACGGCGGTATAAACACTAAGAAATTATCACCCTTGCAGAAGAAAGAAAAGAAACTTTTCCGTTTGAAAGGGAAAAAAAATTGTTGAAAACTTTAGTACTCAACACACTATTATAGACCCCACCAGCAGCGCACGTCCCGGTAATAGCATTCATAGCTCGGTATGTTAAGTCAGTTGTCGGCCATCTGATGTGAGAACAATTTTATGACTTCTCTTGGTGAGACAAAGTTAATGGGAGTTTAGTGAGTCTCCTTACGCCCTCTGAAATAGGAACCTCTAGAGGTGCAATGGTAAACTGTGATAAAAAAAAGCATGGTTGGTATAAAATGCTTCAACACCCAGGGGAGTAGCTAAGGTATTTGACCTCTTGTTTACTGATACCAAGAGAATGCGTAGACTAAACAAAGGGGAATACAAGAAAAAAGAGAGGGGAAAATATTGAAAATCTTAGTATTCGACTGTTGAACTGATTTGAAAAGGATAAATGGAAATATTTATGATATTTAGTGTCACTTAGATTAGAAAATGTATGAAATTGCCTTTAAGAATAGTATTACAATAAAAAATTTTAAGTAAATATTTTTACAAAAATGAACATAGAGACTTCTTTTAAAATGTTTCCTTTTTGAAAAATGCTTCGATTATAATAATATTTTGCCTGTATGTAGCTCAGACCTCTGTACAGAGACTCAACTAGAATTTTTGAAATATATAGCTTAGAAGTGGTTTTATCCATGTTTTACGACAACAGAGGGGATAAATTTTAAGAAAATACGCCGATAATTATTTCAAATGGTTGTAACTCTGAAAATAATGTGCATTTTTCAAAAATCATAGTTGAGCCTCTGTACAGAGGTCTGAGCTATATACAGGCAAAATATTATTATAATAGAAGCATTTTTCACAAAAGGAGAACATTTTGAAAAAAGGTTATTCTAATTAATTTTTTCCCGAAATATTGTATTTAAATATTTTTTTTTAACAAAATGTCCTTAAAACAATTTTATACATGTATTCTAATCTAAGTGACACTAAATATCATGAAAATTATCCATTTATGAGCTTTTTTAAAATCACAGTTCCGAACGTAGTCGGATACCTTAAGATGCTCAATTTATTCTAGATGTTGCAGTATTATGTGATTGGGTTTCTGTGTAATATTTTCTATTGGAAAAAATAATTATAATTTGCTTCTATATTATTCTGTACAGTAGTCCCCGAACTTACGCGATAGGTGGGACTAAGTGACAAACGCGTAAGTAGGGGGATGATTTCTCATATAAATACTTAAAAATTATTTTTATTTGGGGCCGGAAAAAATGTTTAATAAAATCTTAGATCAGGGGTGGCCAACCCCAAATAACCTTGCGGGCCACTTCGGGAAAAATTCATAATCCCGCCGGCCGCATAATATATATATATATATATATATATATATATATCGCTTAATGTTAGATTTGAACCCAATACAAACATTTATTGTATTAAAACAGAAGCAACCTAATGAAATAGAAACAGTTATGGGATTTATTTGTTACAAAACACAATACTAAAAACAGAAATATCGCACAAAATATTCGCATTTTGTATAGTTCTATTGAATCTTGTGGGCCGCGGCGTCTGTCTTAGATAATACAAAAATAAAATCGCCAATAGAAGTTATATTGATGTAGAAGATTTCATGAAATCGAGGAACGTAGTCTACCTGCTCAAAAATTTTTTTCCCGCAAAACTTCTTTTTAGATTGCAAATATTGATTTTATTCCTTGTTTAGTTGAAAAAATACGCTCTTCGTTAAAGTCTGTATCTTCTGAAATTTGTGTGTAACCCTCTTTCAATTAAACTGAGGCCTTCTGTCACCACCAGTGGCACACACAAGGGGGTGTCCTAGGGGTCCGGATCCCCCCCAAAGCCCTTGATTTTTTTTCCCGGTTGATTATAATTTTAAGTATATACGTAAAATTTAATTAAATATTTGTTTTTAATGATTATTTTTATTAATTAATACTAATTATTTATTCAATAATTACTTTTTTACTGTTTTTTGTTCCCCCAAATCGACAAAATCAAAAAGAGCATGATACAAGAATGGTGGACTTTCGACCCTGGACCCCTCTCCAGTCGTGCGCTACTGGTCACCACCATCATTCAATCTTCTGATTAAACTGAGTCTAAAGACTTTAAGTTCTCTCTGTCTCTTCAATGTCTTGTCTTGCCATACATTTCTATGACTCATCAATTGTCAGTTCCTGATTATGGGATTCCAGCAGGTCTTGAACACCGTCACTATCCACTTGTATATGCCTGGCAAGATCAGCAGCTTCTTCAATCACGTTACCAATTTCACTAATTTTGACAATTTTTTTTCTCAAACAAAAGACGAATCGACGAGATTTGAAAATCGCTCAACTCCGGGTTCGCGTAAGTCGGGGTAGCGTCAAAGCCAAACCTTGCCTTGGTAGCGTAAGTCGAGGTACCGGGTGTTTCAAAAGTCGTGCACATCCACATGGTAATCCTTGTTGCTTAAAAACCGAAAGGGTTAGTTGAGATATCTGTCACTAGATGGCAGCAGGGGTTCCATCATAAGAAGTTTTGAACGTAGCAGGCATACGTTTCAAAATACTTGTCGGTTGTAGTCATTTAAGCACAACGGGAGGCGCATGATGTTTTCTCAAGAACAAAGAATAGCCAGCATGAAATTTCATTTCTCTACAGAATCTCATTGCCTTGTGATAAATGTATTTCAGCAGAAATATCCAGGTGAAACAGCATCAATGATAACACGTTTAGTACAACGGTTCCGTGACACAAGATCAGTTGCAGACCGGAAGCGATCGGGTAGAGCGTCCATAGTGAAAACGAAAGTGGAAGATGTGGAGACCGCTTTTCAAAGAAGTCCAATGAAAAAATCGTCCCGTCTACATAAACATCATTATGGAATTCATATCCTTGTTGAACAGTGATGAACGGTATCTTGGTTGCAGCAAGACGGCGCAACGTGTCACACATCACGGGACAGTATGGAAGTTTTAACTGAATTTTTCAATTATCGTGTCATTTTCAAAGGACTTTGGCCACCACGTTCACAGGACTTGTCAATTACTGATTTTTTTCCTTTGGGGATATCTGAAAAATGTTACCTTCAGGAATAATCCCCATACGCTTGATGAACTTAAGAGTAATATCCTTCATGCAATACTGGACATTAAACCTCATCCTCTTCGTAAAGTGTCAATTAATCTGGTAAAAAGGGTTCGACTATGTGTCCAGAAAAACGGACATCATTTTGAACATTTTTACTGTCAAGTGATTTTACCATGTTTGACACTGGATAATAAAAATAACCGTTGAACCTTTTCTTGTCCTTTATTCTGTTTGTTAACATAATTCATCTGTCTTTAAAACTCAACCACAAAGGTTGATGTGCGTGATTTTTGAAACACCCGATACTGATATTACTGTATTGTAAGGTAGACGCAATTATACGGAGGGAAAAAACTTATTATTAATGAAACTACTTAAGTGGAAAAAATGTTCTATGGTATAAAGATCAGAAAGGAAAATAATTTTAAAAAAATAATTTAAAAATTTAGCATTACCACTAAAAAGTTGAATTTTCGAAGGAAAAAAAAAACGAAGAAAAGAGAGAGTACAATTCGCATGCGAGAGAATGTCATTTAAAGCGGTTTATAAATTGTAACTATTTTTGTGCAACATAATCGAGGTTTCACTGCAAATTTCTATGTAGTCTCTTTTATTTGATGTTTAAAAAAAAAAAAAAGATGTTTTTTATTCGCAAGTAGTTTACATGTAATTTAATTAAACGTTTTACTAATTCACGGGACAAAGAAATAGTTGTCATTAGTGTGTATTGAGGACTGTCATCGCCAAATGTACGGAGCCTGAACTAAACAGGAGAAATTTTCAAACAGAGAAATGTCTCATAAAATTTTCAACATTTTAATTCATACATCTCTGTTAAGCATCTTCAAAGCTCCAAAATATTCCAAAAATCCTTAGTTACTCTTTTGGACACGTAAAGGGATATCTCATTTAGCATTACGGTATAGGAAAAAAAATTCGAAACACGTTTGAAACATGTAACTGTATTGGTATTGTTTATGGTTTAAATTGAAAATAAATACTCGAAATATAAGAAATCATAATTGGATGTGATGTAGCGAAAATTTGAAGTTCATTACGTATCTAGATGGGTCTTCCAAGGTGCTAGAAGAGACTTAGATATACGATTAGGATCATTACATATTTCTCGGGATATTTCACCCTAAAATAGGTAATAGTACTTGCACCTGAAAAAGTGCTAAGTTCAATTTCATTCAAAACAGTGGCGCACACAAGGGGGGAGGGGGCAGGGGTCCGGACTCCTCCCATAGCCCTTGATTTTTTTTCCGATTGGTTATAATCCTATGTATATATTACTTAAAATTTAATTATGTATTTGTTATTAATAGTTAATTTTATTAATTAATGCTAATTATTCATTCAATAATTAATTTTGTATTGTTTTTGTTGTCGAAAATTGACAAAATTAAAAGAATATGTTGGGCGGAGTATTGGATTATGATACCAGAATGGTGGACTTTCGACCCTGGACCCCCCCTTGAAAAATTTTGTGTGCGCTACTGATTCAGAATGAAACATTTCTTCAAGAGTTATTGTATTTAAAAAGTTACTTTTCTCAACGAATAGCTGAATTTATGCACATTAGGGCAACAAGATCTTTCTTTGCTATATTAAACCCTTGTTTTGCATTTCCTCTCAATAATAGCCCACCCCGAAATCTATTTCTCCTCACATCGTCTTTTGTTTTGGTTCTAGGAATCCTTTCTTGATCTGCACCCATTAAATCACCCCCATTTTTTTCGATGAGATGTCGGGATAAGCCGTTAACTTGCGTTTTGTGGGCTATCCTTTAAGACCTAATCACTGCATCAAGTGTATTATCTCCTCCCTCTTACCCGAAAACCCCAGAGGGGTGACTGAATCCCGGGTTATCACCCCTGGGTCATACATAGACTCCACTGTATATACTTTACAGCTTTCTCAATACAGCGTAATGATCTTCAAGACAGTCGCGGTGGAGTTTTATTACTTCTGCAGAGTCGCAGAATTTCGTCTCCGAACTCAGTTTGCTGAGATAACGACTGATTAAGAAAGAGGCAATGATCTTCGAGGAATATGTCCTTGTAATATTTTCAAGAAACGATTTTTCAGAAAAATATTCTGAGCTGAATTTAACGTCGTTTCGTTAATAGGGTTCCACAAAGAGAATGCCGTTTATATGATTTTGAATTCGCACTCGAGATGGGCAAGAATGTATTTCTAAAATTAAATTTCTAGAATCACCATAATGTGATGCATCCTACTAATAAAAGTTATCTTTCAAATTAAAAAGAATATATTGTGAGGCCTTTGCTTTAATCAAGTTACACTTATAGTTTTCAAGTATATATCTATAAAGATTAACGATCATTTTTTTTATTGTTGTTAGAGTTATATATATACACACCACTGGTGTAGCTAGTACCAAGTAGGCCCTGTATCAAATGTCTTCGGGCTCCCTTTTTTAAAAAATAAACAATTGGTAAAATTAATAAAAATTTGAAAGCGCCAAAATGTTACACATGTTGAGGCCCTGTAGCACTGATATGTCGGTATCTACGCCTCTGATACACACGCCTGTGTGTGTGTTCGTATAGGCTTACTGTACGCCCCAGATTACTCAGGACAGTCCTTTCTTAGAAGTATCCAGGATTACAAAAGTGTCCGGGATTTTGAAATTTTTATGAATGGCGAGAATTTCTTAAATTTTTATACCTATTTGTTTGACATCTGGTTTTTTAGCACCATTTCATAGCTGTGCGCATTTAATAATGTTATTCTGAAGTACTTGAATCTAATTCTGCCACAGAAACAGAAGCACTTAAAACATAATCTGAATTAATTTGTCCATTTCAAGAAAAAAACCTACAAATTTATATGCCGCCATCTTCTGCCAAAAATTTTTAATCCAAAAAAAAAATTTTAATCCGGGCAGTGGGCCAAAGGGAAAATTTTTCGGGGGGTCTTGGTTCCCCTTTTTTTATCATGTTTTTTTTTGATTTTTATTTTTCAAAAAAATAAAATTTTTTGCTTAATTTAAAAATTTAATCATTAATAAAAAATACTTAATTAAATTTTAAGTACTATATACTTAAAATTTTTAATAATTTGGAAAAATCAAGTTTTTTTTTGGGGGGGGCCCGGGCCCCCCGGACGTTTTTTCGGCAATGGCGAAAAGGGGGTCCGGGGCCCGGACCAAACCCTTTTGATTTTTTAAAAATTGTTTAAAGTTTTTAAATTAATTAAAATTTATTTAAATTTTTGTTATTAATGTTTAATTTAAATTAATGAAATTTTTTTTTATTCAAAATTATTTTACTATATTTTTTTCCAAAAATTTGGCAAAAATAAAAAACATGATAAAATGGTAAACCAACCCCCCCCTTAAAAAAATTCCCTTATTTTTGAGAACCACTGACATAAAAGATTCCATGATGATGTATTTGATGAACGTACGAAGGAAAACAAGTAACTCAAAACCAAAGTGTGGATTGCGGTTCAAGTTCTTAAAAAGTAGACGTAGAGGTGTTTCAAAAAAGTGATATTTCATGTTGCAACATTTCTACAATCTTTGAATTTGCGATTTCTTTCATGGGACGCCCACTCCAGTTGAGCGAGTTTTTTCAAATGTGGGGAATATTCGGTCTGCAGAAAGAGGTAGGCTTTCAGTGTCTGTCGATAAACATCTGCTAAATGTTAAAATTAATTAATTTCTAGTTGTGGACACTTTATGGTGGAATTAAGAACACACCATTTCTTAAAAAGTCATGGCTAGAGAAAAATACAACTGAATAAATAATTTTAGCAATCAGTTAAGACTTTTAAGGTATCCGACTAGCGTTCGGAACCGTGATTTCAAAAAAGCGCATACATGGATAATTTTCATGATATTTAGTGTCACAGATTAGAATACATTTTAAAAAAATTGCTAAAAGGGAAACATTATGAAAAAAAATTTTTTAAATCCAATATTTTAAAAAAATTAACCGAAAACCCTTTTTTTCAAAATGTTCTTTTTTTAAAAATGCTTCTAAAAAAATTTGTTTCGCGTTTATTTAAAGAAACATTTTCCCTAGAGAGTCTAAACAAAGGATTTTTAAAAAAATTCACATTTTTTTCCCAGAGTTAAACCCAAATGAAATAATTATCGGTGCTTTTTTTTTTAAAATTTCTCCCCTCTGTTGCCCGAAAAAACATGGAAAAACCCCAAATTTCTAAGTTATATATTTAAAAAAATTCTAGTTGAGCCTTTTGTTGGGAGAAAGGGCTGAGCTTTTACAGGCAAAAAATTATTATAAATAGAAGGTTTTTTGCAAAAGGAGAATATTTTTTAAAATTATTCTATGTTCATTTTTGTCAAAAATTTTTACTTAAATAATTTTTTTTTAATACTATTCTTTAAAAAAATTTTTTATACATTTTTTAATCTAATAACATTTTAAAAATCATAAAAAATTATCCATTTATACGCTTTTGAAAATTACGGTTTGAAAAATTTCTTTTTTTAAATGAGTTTCTTTGTAAAATAGCGGAAATTTCTAACAGACTAAATTCATATGATGTCTTATTCACAGGATAATAACAAACTCGTGTTTTTTTAGCCAATCAGCTGATAAATTCGCATGACGTCACAATTATATGATAACTGCAATCACGTGCTTCCAGCTAATCAGTTCATGACGTCGTTGTTGCCAACTTTTACTTTTTATACAGAACTTTCTTTTAAAAAGCGCATATTTGTCAACAATAACTCACATAGGCAAACAAAATGTACTTGATTTAAAACTACACGTAAAAACATAAGATTTTTTTTTTTAAAATTTTGAAAAACTTATTGACGAATCTTAATATTTGGAACATTTTTACCCAATTATCAGACTTGAAAAATTACTGGTAAAACAACGCGTACAAGTCTGATTTCAGTTTTGAATTCAATGGAGTACACATGATTGCATTTATTATATGACCGTTATGCAGTGGCGCACACAAGGGGGGATCATCGGGTCCGGACCTCCCCAAACCCAGTGGCGTAACGTACACCCCCGCATTGCAGGGATCCCCATGGACTACAGGGGGGCCAAAGCTTGACTGACGTTAAGTACGCATTTGGGCTTAGGGCCCAAAACCTGAGTTTGCAGGGGGGTCCTAATATTCTTAGTTACCCCACTGCCCAAACCCTTGATTGTTTTCTCGATTGATTATAATTCTATGTATATAGTACGAAAAATTTAATAAAGTATTTGTTATTAATGATTTATTTTATTAATTAATGCTAATTATTCATTCAATAATTAACTTTCATTCAAATTCATTCAATAATTAAATTACTGTTCTTACCCCGAAAATCGACAGAATCAAAAGAATATGTTGGGCGACGTATTGGAGCATGATACGAGAATAGTGGACTTTCGACCTCGGACCCCCTCCTCTCCTGAAAAACTCCGTTATGAATTTAAGACACTGCAACGACAAAGCTTTCATTTAAGGAATTATTTTGTTCAATTTCTTTTCAAAAAAATCTCAGTAAAAGAGTACCATCTATATTTTATTGTGACTCTGTACCAATAGAACTCGTCCAATAGATTAAATCTGCAATGACAAAAAAATCAGGGGGAGGGGAAACAATACAATATTCAATTTTTTTCCCTTTCAAATGAAAGAAAGTCCTTTAACCGCGTGTTGTCTAACAACCCTCACAGAATTCCCCTTTTTTTTTCCAAAGAAAAGAAAACAGAAAAAAGCAGTGTCCCCTTATTTTTTCAAACCAAGACTATTCATTACCAAATTCCTCTGGTGTCTTTGTGTGTAGTTGTTGTGCACAGCCGGTGCAGAATGGGGTCATCGCTGACTATTTTTATGGAATCGGTGGGTCCTCCGCACGATAAGAGACGTGAAAGTGCTTGAAATCCAATCCTCCAGAGAGAGGGTAGACTCGATAAAATGCAAAGGGAAAGCCGCTTTCCTCTCCCCGCAGATAAAAGACCGCTTGTGTGGAAACGGCGCGTTCTAAGACCGTGGGAGTGGCCGGGGCATCAATCTTGGGCTTGCGCACCCATCAGAAATTTGCTTAGAGGACTCCGCGCACTCTTTTATCTTCTAAACCCGACTTTCACCGACAATACTAATAAAATTTTATGGACTAAGAAAGTGGGAAGCTGAGAAAGGCCCCACCTTCCTTGGAAAAAAAAATTACACCCCCCTCTTTACGAAAATTGGAATTTTTACGTAGAAATTGGGCTGTATCTGTATTAATCTGTTTTTAATGGGTTAATGCTGTAATATAGATGTATACAGTCTCTATATAACGAAGTTGCTAAATCCGGAAAAAAGTTCGTTACATGGAAAATTCGTTATATAGAGGTTCATCTTTCAGTTTTTCTGAATGAACCACATCAAACAAATTTTAAGTTCATAAACTCTATTTATATTTTTAAAAAAGTAATTATTCACATCTTTTTATAAATTAATATCTATTGAATTTATATATGTTATCCATAAAAAAAACCCTGCTAAGAAAACAAGAAAAAAAATAATGCCGAGGAATGCACTGTATTTCCGACGTTAAGAAAATAATTTTGTATTAAAATGATTGAATTTTAAGGACATTTTCTAATTTAAAGTGTACAAGTTATTTTAAACGTACATTATTTTATAAGTAGAATTTCTCTAAACATACATTATCACATGCGTCCTTAAATGTAATTACTCATAAAATCTGTGCTAATTTTGTTTGAGTTTTTTGTTTGAAAAAAATGCTTTGTTTCATAATACACCTCACATCTTTGAAAAGCACCAAAACTCCCTTCAGGCGCATTTTTCTGTGTCTTTTCTTAAATTTTTCTAGCCATCCATTGCTACCTAGAAATGGGTCGCATCCCAATGCCTTCGCAAATTGAAGAGCTTTCTGTATTGCGAAAGGTCAAGAACATTTCATATCACATTGCGTGCATCCACTTCAAAACTGCCTCGTCTACATCTTCATGAACGCATGTTCTTAAACGTATTGAACAAGAATTCGCGAGGAATCATAATTTGTAGCTTATCTCGATTTCTTATAATAGTTGATAAGTTGTTTGGAGGAATACCAAATTTTAAAGCAAAATCCTTTTTACTTGACGTCTTTATCCCTTCCTAAAGAATTAATTTTTCTTTCTTTGATGCCCAAGCACTTACGTTTTGACATTTTCAAGCTACAAGAAACGAATTTATCAGTACGACTGATCAACACTACAAATGAACGGAGACTAGTTCAAGGACGCGGGGACACGAGGCTACTTCACTAAGGGTGAAAGGAGATATTGAAGGTGTTTCTAGTGAACTGGACGATGGGGTTAAAGGTTGCACTTCTTGGATGAAACAACAGAATTTCTTGAAACCTGCTTGAAACAATAGAGAATTCTATTACTCTCGGCGAGTTAGGTACCGTATAAAACCAGTTCAAGATTTATGACCACCATAAAATGTGTTAAAAGAGAGAATAACTTGAAATGTCCAGAAATACTTTAAAAATAGGGAGGAAAAAAAAATTGAATCACAAGTAAAAAATTCGTTATATAAGAAGTGCACTTCGCTATAGGGAGGTTATTTTATGAAGAAAATGGTGAAATGTTTTTGGTTCCTGGAAAAAATTCGCTATAAAGAAAAATACGCAATATAGAGGTTCGTAATGTGGATGTTCGACTGTATATACTGGAATGTCTTAAGGCATGAGCCAAATGGACTCTAGCCCAGGTCATTGTCTTGTTCTCGCAACAGCCTCATTCATATCATGATCTGAATATTTTTAATCGTTAGGTATCCGACTACGTTCGGAACCGTGATTTTGCAAAAGCGCGTAAATGGATAATATTTATGATATTTAGTGTCACTTAGATTAGAATACATGTATACAATTGTTTTAAGGGCATTATGACAAAAAAAATTATTTAAATACAATATTTTGGCAAAAAATTAACTTAAAATAACCTTTTTTTCAAATGTTCTCCTTTTGTAAAAAATGCTTCTATTGTATTAATATTTTGCCTGTATTCAGCTCAGACCTCTCTACAGAGGCTCAACTAGAATTTTTGAAATGCGTAACTCGGAAGTCGGTTTATCCATGTTTTACGAAAACAGAAGGGAGAAATTTTAAGAAAATACGCCGATATTTATTTAAAATGGTTGTAACTCTGAAAATAATTTGAATTTTTCAAAAATCATCGTTGAGCCTCTGTACAGAGGTCTGAGCTATATACAGGCAAAATATTAATACAATAGAAGCATTTTTTACAAAAGGAGAACATTTGGAAAAAGGTTATTCTAAGTTAATTTTGCTAAAAATTGTATTTAAATAATTTTTGTCATAATGTTCCTTAAACAATTGTATACATGTATTCTTATCTAAGTGACACTAAATATCAGGAAAATTATCCATTTATGCGCTTTTTTAAAATCATGGGTCCGAACGTAGTCGGATACCTTAAATGTTATTTCTATATGTATTCTCCTAGAAGTGGGATTTTCGAATTATATGCCAACTGACAACAATGGCAAGACTGCATTTATATATGATGGCCGTCGTCCATGTCTAGGCTTTGTGGCTTACCACCTTACAACATCATTACTATTAGTCTAAAGGCGACAGTCTCGCTCGATCCTAGGTTTGCGATACTGTAAGTCATGAACATTTATTTGCTTCGAGTTGCCGTTTGACAACGTATGCTATATAATGTTCACTTTTAAGGTACAGTAGAACGTTTATCCGAATCAATTGGGACCGGACACCGTTCGGATACGCGATTGTTCGGATAACCGAAAACCGAATGCAATCCATGCAGTATATAGAACCGGACACTGCGAATATTGAAAATCATCACAAGCGGGATACGGGCTTGTATGGAAAGCAAAATAGGTGCAAAATGTCGCAATTTTACTTTTATTGAGGAAAACAATTACTTATTTTTCTCTGTACCATCATACACCTTCGTTTTTTCGCTGCAAGGTCTCTGATTCTCTTGAGCAGCTGTAGTTGAGTAGGACAGCACTCTGATTGTTGTTCGTATCACTCAAAAGCTGTCTCCAGTAGCGCACACAGGAATTTTTCAAGGGAGGGGTCCGGGTTCGAAAGTTCTCCATTTCTTGTATTATGCTCCTTTTGATTTTGTCGATTTTCGGGAACAAAATACAGTAAAAAACTAATTATTAAATAAATAATTAGCATTAATTAATAAAATTAATCATTAATAACAAATACTTAATTAAATTTTACGTACTATATACTTAGAATTTTAAGCAATTAGAAAAAAATCGACTTTGGGGGATCCCCCCTTGTGTGCGCGACTGGCTGTCTCTAAAACAGAAAACGCGTCAGCATTTGATGGACCCTTGCTACTTTCGTTGTTGTTGTTATCCTCGTCTTTATCCGTTTCATCGTCAGGAGGATCGGATTCTTTTTGCACGAAGTCACAATCTTGTCATCATTTAGCATTTGAATCTTCTGCATCGCATGCCATGCAGGTTTCTACATTTTTTTCATCGCATTCTTAAAATCCTGGGATCGATTCGACAAAGTCGATAATCTCCTCCCTGTAGTCATCATTGAAGTCTTTTTCGCCTTCTAAATCTGGCCACAGCTTATTCCATGCATTTTTCAGGTCTTTCGAGTGAGTCCCACGCTTCGGCCAACATGTAGTAGGCGTCCTTCATATTGAGGCCTCACACGAAACAACTGTTGAGCATTGCACTGTTCGAAAACGTATTCATATACTGTACATGTAGTTGACAAAAAAAAGAAAAAAAAAAAAAGAAACTGGTCCGGATAATTAATGTTTGGATAAACGACGTTCTTCTGTAAACAGGTGGGGACCTACCATTATATAGGGGCACAAGTCCTCAAGAAGTCTTTAGATGTCCCTGCATATATATATATATATATATAGCATGACTTTAACGGTTTTTAATCTAGTGTGTTTTTGTGAATGATCTTGATTAAATAAGAAGAGAGACAGTCGTTGATCGTATTTTTAGTTTTTTATATTATATTGATTTAACTAATCATTATGTACCCCAAGCTATGACTAGTCAAGGATATTTTAAGACTTCTTGAAGCTTCTACGCAAAAGTAGGCCCCACTGATAACCCTTTGAAGTTCACAGTATATAGCATATGTCGCCGAATACTCGTACTGACGATAACTTGAAAATAAATAAATGACCATGACTTACAATGTCACAAACCGGCTGGATCAACTGTCGCCTTTCGATTAAAAATTAACAATAGAGTACGGTGATAGTCCTTGACTTAGACATGAAAAACGGTCTTCACATAATAATGCATCTTTGTCATTGCTGCCAGTTGACAAATAGTTCGAAATTCCCAGTTTTTCAGAGTACATGTCCAGGAATAAAATCTGACCATTAAAATTATTTTGATCATAATCTTATAGAGGCTGAGTAGAGAAAGAGATGAGGCCCTGGTTCCGGACCCAGTTGACCCATGCTTTAAGATGTCCATGACTAGAATGTGCGTTCTGTGTACAATAGGCGTCGGCAGAGCGTGAAGTCGAAGTCAATCCTCGTGGTTTTTTTGTTTTAAAAAAAGGGAGAGTTCCTGGGCTTTTGGTTAGTGGCAGAGTTAAAGTGTACTGGTGTGTTCAAAGTCAAGAGAATTTTTAGATTTTGTCAATTATCTCCACTGGTGGAGCTAGTCTTGAGCGGGTCCTTTATCGAAATTCTTTAGGGTTCCTTTACGGAAGTGAGAACTTTGTTTTAACGGGACTATTGATAACATTTTCCAATTTTGTACTATAACATCTTGGAGTCCCTGTAGCTTGGAGGTATGGTTGAGACGGTACTAGCTACGCGCGCGCCCCTGATTATCTTTAGAATTACTGGACAGATTCTGATGAAATTTGATGTGTATATATATATATATAGGGCTGATATAATGTAAAATAACTATCAATCAACAGTTAAAATACACACGCGTGATCATGCGTAACTTTCATCGGAGTCGGAAGGTATAAAACAGCAGTTGCAGAGTATAAAAAAATAAATAATGGTTAATAGGGGTATGATCTTCTCTTTCAGATAAACAGGCCTCACACCGTGATTTTATACCGGAAATAAGGGAACTTATGAGTACCTGGGGCAATTAATACCACTAGTTCAGCAAGTCTTGGATGGTTCTTGAAGGGGGTTTGTGAATTGCAATTGCTCTTCCCAGAGCGTCCCAGGCATGCTGTATACAGATAAGGTCTGGAGATCTAACTAGCCAACCCATTCGGCGAATATCCTCACTTTCCAGAAATTCATCGACCGAATGTGCCTCGCATTGTCATACATTGAAATAAAATCATTGCCAACTGCACCTGTGAAAAAGTGAACATAGGATTTCAAGTCCTTATCCCAGTGCTTCACTGCAGGCAAAGTGCCTATTGCAAAGACAGCGTTGTATGCGGCCCTCGAACGCGATATTTGCCCAGACCATCAAGCCTCCGCTGCCACACTGGTCGATTTCTTGGACATTGGAGGGCAGATAATGGGTCCTTGGTTCTCTCTATACGAAAGTAAGGCGAGAATATACGGCGACAGACCTCCTTATTTTAAACCTCGGTCGAATGACGAGGACGTCACCTAAGCTGGAATCACCCTTTCCAAACTACCATACCAACGGGAAGACATTGAGCCTCGATAGATTCAACGTGCATCAGCGCTGTCTACACGACGACTCTTCAGTGGGTCCAGGAATCCACGACATTCCAGTCCCGGGTTCGTGATCGTAACCCTTAGGTAACCATGGCCACACCGAATGAATTGGGATAATAACGTTTTGTTTTTCAGTATCCTATATACGAGGGTTGGGGACATAAGTCATGTCAACTATTTTTTCTTGTAGATACGTGAACGGATCACAAACATATATGTGTTGTGTGGAAGTTCTGCAGCCCTAGTGTGTATGCAGGACAACAGATGGCTCTGTGATAGCTGGTAGTAGCGCAGCGAGGGCTGTGAAATCTGTCAGTTGGTGAGTGTCGTGTGAGATGGAAGTAACCCGTTTTGAGCAGCCCACCTACATCAAAATAGCCGTTCTCCGAGGGAGAAATGTGATTGAATTTCACAGTGGATTTGATCTGACTTGGTGACTTTGATCTTATTCCCAAGATTAAGAAACCAATACGTGGTAGGCGGTATGCAACATGAGAGGCCATTGCTTACGCTGTGCGCCAACAGGTAACCCGATTCACACATGGTGCGGCAAATGCTGAGGCTGATGGTATTCAGTGCCTCCCACATCGTTGGCAGCGTGTGGTGATAGTAGCAGGGGACTACATTGAGGGTCTTTAGGACCAGATTTGTCATGTCAATTTTATGTGTACTGTGTTGCCATTCTTTTGCATCGTGAAGGCCATATTGCCCTGTATTTTTTCTACCGTAATAAATTAGTGTATTACGATATTTCAGTGCTATTCATTGTCCGCACATGTAATTAACACCTTATCCTTCCATCTGTATATGTCACATTTTCCAACCGGACTGGTATTTTCAAGAAAAAAAATAGTTGCTATGACTTTTGCCCCAACCCTCGTATCCTATTGAATCAATCAAACTCTGAACGCTATTTATTAACTGGACCTTTCCGAGAAGCCACTCAGCCCAGTGGATGAGTGGTAGTGTATAGCGCTTACACGCCACAGGTCCGGGGCACAAATTCCAGGCTGGGCAAGGTCGATTCAGCCTTTCATCCCTTCAATGGGTCGATAAAAGAGTATCAAGCTTGCTTGGGAACTGAACACTGAGGGTTTCGCGTCAGACTGACCACTTGACCGAAACATCTGCTCATTCACCCCAGAGCCTAAGGTCGCGTAAACTAAGATAGGTATAGAAGGCCTTGGCTCTCATGGGCTGCTGTTCAGTATATAAAGAAGTCTATAAATTTTCAATATCTAGATAAGGATACCATCCCCGGTCGAGGCAATAAGCTGCTTTCCACTCACTATTGTGCACACTGAGATTTCAATCTGTGTGTGTGTTTTCTCTTTCAAGTAAAGTTGCAGTTTTAGTAAATGACTTCATCCTCTCAGCATTGTTTTGCGTTGGGCGAAAAATCTTTCGTCAACTTTTTCCAAGAATAAGAGGAAAGAAAAACGTTATGTCAGAAATAAGCTTAGCGTCGTGTTTTTCAACATGCTCTAACGATTTCTTCCACTGTTGAGTTTGAATGATGTGGATAAAGTAACAGAGATGCTTGAAGGCACATATTTTTATGTTTAAATTCGCTTTATATTTTGTTTGCGCTCTTACAGTAGTCAAACTCCTCTATATAGTTCACATCATGTTTATAAGATTTGGATATTTTAATAGTATTGAGATTTTTTTTTAAAATCGAGACATTACTCTCCGATTGAAATAATATCATTAAATACGCTCATGATAATGTAATAATGAGTTAGCTATAATTTAGGAATTTATGTCACTATAGAGCAGTGGTCTTTAAACTTTATAGATTCACGAAACTCTTAGAACTATAAGGTGTTTCGGAAAGCCCCATTCCATACACACTTTTAGAATATGTCTTAAAATAATATTTAAAGAAGATCAATATGTTATAGGTAGTTTATGTAAAGACAAAAAATATTGTATTTGTGAGATTATAAAAAATTTTAATGTAATTTTTTAATATAATTTCCTTATAATAATAATAATCTGTGACCCTAGTGTCACCTGCCAGTGAATTATATTTAGTAACTGATATATGTGCTTGCATTTTTTTGCTGCAAATTAACTGCAATCATATTTTATATTCAGCGTATAATTCGTTTTTATATTTGGATTTGGTAGTCGCTGTCGCGTTGAGAAGCATTTTTCACTTAAATATATTGTTCTGAATGTCATTAAAATGTGTTTATAACTGTGTGAGAAATCCTGTGTATTTTGCATGAATTTGCAATCTAAAATTTAAGATATGTTCTTACATAAATTTAGATTTTAGCATCAAACCTGTTGATATGTCGATAAGTTGTTCACTCTCCTTAATTATTGGTATTTTTTCCACAAATGTCACACAGTAAAACGTCGCTTAGTCGTTTATCCGAACGTTTATTATCCGGAGCGTCCAATATCCGAATAAGTTTTTTTTTGTCAACTTTTATAAATTTAGAAGGCGAAACAGACTTCAATGACGACCACAGGGAGGAGATTACCGACTTTGTCCAATCGACCCCAGGATTTCAAGAATGTGATGAAGAAAATATAGAAACCTGGATGGCATGCAATGCAGAAGACTGGATTTCAAACGCAAAATGATGACGAGATTATGACTTCCGTGCAAGAAGAATCCGACCTTGTCGACGATGAAACGGATGAAGACGAAGATAACAACAACAACGGAAGTAGCAAGGGTCCATCAAATGATGATGCGTTTTCTGCGTTAGAGGCAGCTATGGAGTGGTACGAACAACAATCAGAGTGCTGTCCTACTCAACTATTGCTGCTTAAAAGAATCAGAGACCTTGCAGCGATAAACGAAGATGTACAATAGGACAGCGAAAAATAAGTGGTTATTTTCCACAATAAAGGTAAGATTGCGGCATTTTGCACTTATTTTGCTTTTTCTTTAAGCACGTTTCCCGCATGTGATGATTTTCAATATTCGTATAGTGTCCGGCTTCATATACTGCATGGATCGCATTTGGTGTTTGGTTATCGGAACAATCGCGTATCCGAACGTTGTCCGGTCCAAATTGATTCGGATATAAATGACGTTCTACAGTTAAAGGTGCATTTTCTTTAAAAAAGTATTTAGTTGTTCAAAACATTGTACAAACAAAAGTATACACACAATTATTTCGTGAAACCCGGAATAGTAAACAATAGAATATTCCCGATCTAATAGGTAGTGCATATAAAGAGAAAGAAACTCGTTTTAATATCTTTTTATTATACTACTGTAAAAGTTTAAAAAGTATTACAAAATCATATATTTACAAGTATATTATGTGCAAATAAAATTTGCAATCTTATTGACTGGAATGAGCTTCAGTTGCATGTGATTATATTAATTTCAGAGAGAACATGAATTCATTTTGTATTACACAATTATAATTTTCTTTTCGATTTTTTATTGTGGCTCGTGAAATCCCCCGTGGTGCCCCAGGGTTCCGTGGAACGCAGTTTCAAGAAAACTGCTATGTATCATTAAAAAAAAAAATGGCAGTAAATTCAGGAAAAATGAAAAACTGAAATTTATAACTATTTTGATTAAAGTATCAAAAGCGCTCATTTGACCTCTCAGATATATTTGGTGTAATATAAAATTATTAATATGTAGTTTACTTTCATAATACCGGGTGATCCTTACTCATAATATCGGATCATTCTTACTCATAGTAACGGATTCTTGATCCTTACGTCTTATTGGCTGTTAAAACCTACTATTGATTTCATTGGTCAGAAGAAATGTCTTCTGGCATTTCTTCTGTCTTCCCAGAATTCCACTCTGACAAAGGGAGTATATATACTCGAACTTATTTATTTGTTATGTTGAAATAAAGTTTATTTTTGTAAAATCACACTGCAATTTTACTTGGCCACTTAACACAACACACCAAAAATATTATACTCGATTAACAGTGGAATAAATTGTCAGTTTGTTATTTAACACAGTCAACTTTTTTTTGTAGTTTTTCTTTTTCGTACAAAGAAACGAATTCTCTATAATTTTGTCTTAAAAAGAATAAAGTATTAAAAAAAAAAATTAATTCTTTTACTTAGGTCAACCAAGAAAAATTTTATGTTTTTTACTTTTCATTAAATAATTACAATTAATATAAATATGTATATACATATGACAGAATCACAATATTAAGTGGTAAAACACCTTTTAAATTAACATTAAAAACATTTTAATCACACACATTAAATTTGTTAATACATTTTTTAATGAAAGTTGAATGTAATAGGTAAGAATTTATCTTAAACCAGTGTAAAAGGAATGCTGACGTCTAACTAGCAAAAGATTGATTATTCAGGTTAAGTTAAATCTTCATCACAAATTTAACGAAAGTTGTTTTATCCAATGGTGCTGCCATCCAGAGGAATAATATTGACTGAAATTTTTCTTTCAAAATATAGTTATCTTTATACGTCACCGTTCTACGTGCAGAAAAAACACATAATATTCTGATGTACCTAAGTGTGTAATTTATTTAATACTCGCATATACTTGTATGCAGTTGTGTTGCGAATTCTTGTTCTTACGTACAAAAATTCGTGACATTAATAAACACAATTACATATTACACATAACAAAGAGAACATTTTAATTTCATTCATGGTTCCGTTAACGTCCTGCTTTCGTTGAAACGGTTAGTTATATGAAAAAAAAGCAGTAATTACTCTGCTGAGATTGGAATAAAAGCGATTCTTTTGAACTGTTTTTATTTCAGTTCCAAATATTCGCAGTCAAATGCTTCCAATGTTGCGAATTCCTTGTTTTTTGAATACCGCTGTCAATAAGCCATGGGAAAGAGAAAACTGTTTTCTTTACGAGATATGCGATCCTGTTTATGTAACGGATTTCCATCGGCAGGAGAAAAAGTTACAAGTTGATCTCCTTAACAGAGCTGTCGATTTATATTTTTGTAAGTCCCGGGGTGGGATCTTTTTACTACGAGAAGTTCCGCCCACAACGTATGTACATATTTTGCTGCATTCAGTGACACTTGCTTTGCCAATGGAAATATTTTAAAATGTAGGGGGAAAAAAAATACAAAGTATTCCGTGAGTTAATTTGTATATATGTATTCTCTCGTACGAATATACTGAGTAAAAAAAAATTATATATTTATTATATAATATTTATATAATATATTATGTCATAAATATCACAATATTTATGACAATTAATAAATTTTGAACTATTCACGACAATGCTCTGCGCCAGTGACCTAAAGATTGCTTAAGGCCCTAGACCCATATGCAAAAGTAGGCCCCATCTTCGAACCTTTTTAAAGCATACATTGTTAAATACTCGTACAAATGGTAACTTGTAATAAATATTCGTGAGTGAGTGAGTGAATATTAACGTCGCGTGAGTGAGTGAATGCATATTAACGTCGCACTGTTTAGCTACACGAGGGCTTTTGGTGACGGACCACGTAATTTTGAACCATGGTCAGGTGACGTGGACGACACCTGATCTGGCACCCCCTCTCCTAACTACCACACCACACCATCGGGAGGACGTTTCAGCTCTCGACAGATTTAACGTGCATCGCTGCCCTACACGGCGGGTCTTTAGTGGTGCTGGGCTCAAACTCATGACATGCCTGCCATGGTCCGATACCTTAACCACTGAGCTACCGCAGCCCCTATATTAACGTCGCACTGCTCAGCAACTCGAGGGGTTTTGGCAACGAACCTCGAAATTTTGAACTATGGTCAAATGACGAGGACGACACCTGAGCTAGTACCTCCCTCTCCTGACTACCTCACCAACGGGAAGACGTTTGAGCTCTCGACAGATTTGACGTGCATAGCTCCCCTGCATGACGGGTTTTTAGTGGTACTGGGCTCGAACTCATGACACGCCAGGCACGAGTCCGTTACCTTGACCACAAGGTTACCGCGGCCTTAATATATATGCGTGACAAACATACTCGACTGACTGTCCTCCTGCTCTCATGCCTTAAAACGTCCCTTAGTAATGCATAAGGAAACCATAACTTTGTTTTCAAAATGTTCTAATGATATACGTCAGCCAGTAGCGCACACAGGAATTTTTCAAGGGGGTCCGGGGTCGAAAGTTCACCTATCTTGTATCATGCTCCTTTTGATTTCGTCGATTTTGGGGAACAAAACACAGTAAAAAACTAATTATTGAATAAATAATTAGCATTAGTTAATAAAATTAATCATTAATAACAAATACTTAGTTAAATTTTACGTACTTTATACTTAGAATTAAACAATCGGAAAAAAAATCAAGGGCTTTGGGGGGGCGGACCCCTCCCTTGTGTACGCCACTGACGTCAGCGATACTCAACCTGCGGCCCACCGAACCTTCTTAAGTGGCCCGGTCATGTGTGACCCATTACTCTAAAAAAATTCACTTATTTAAGAACATTGTATGAAAATGGGGGGATATGGGATATTTTTTGTCAAGAAATCAAATGCATCAATTTTGCTTTCTGCTGTCGGTGTCGTACGGGTACGAATTGATATTCTTTTACTATTTGGAACGGTTATGGTTAGTGATAGCAGACAACAGTGGAGTAGCGACAATTTTATGTGGCCGCGGTAGCCGAGTGGTATAGGTATCAGACCGTGGCTTGCTTTGTCACGAGTTCGAGCCGAGTACCACTAAAGACCCGCCGTGTAGGGCAGCGATGCACGTTAAATCTGTCGAGAGCTGAAACGTCCTCCCGTTGGTGTGGTGTGGTAGTTAGGAGAGGGTGCCAGCTCAGGTGTCGTCCACGTCACTTGACCATGGTTCAAAATTACGTGGACCGTCGCCAAAAGCCCTCGTGTAGCTGAACAGTGCGACGTTAATATTCAATCAATCAATCAAGCGACAATTTTATGGGTGGAAGTACTCTTTTGAACTATCTTCCATATCTTAAAAGTGAAAAATATTCGAAGAAAATATATCGTTTCTAGATGATTGGGAGGTTGACTATTTTGTAGTAAAAACAAACATGGATCAGTAATTGTTTGATTTGTCACGAAGGTTTTGTATTTAAAAAATACCAACAAACAGGAATCGTTCAATGGCCCTTTTCCTCGAAGATCTGTTTCAAGAGGTGTTAAATAGGCTTTCTTGAATAATTTTTGCAACAGCAACAAAGTTTTTATCAAGTGGTAATATCACAGCTGTAACAAAGACATCCTATAAAGTTTGTTATATTGTTGGTAATCTTATGAAACCGTTTACTGAGATAGTATTACCCCCCCTCAAAAAAACAAGAGTGTATAGAAAATTTCAGCTCAAATGAGCGCTTTAAAATGTGAGGAAAAAAAACCTTTTCAAGTTTTGACAAAAGTCACCAAAATGGTCGCTAAATCACCAAAAATGATGCCAACGTGGCTATGTGTGTAATTCTTTAAATAATTAGTTTTAATCAATTAATTTTTATTAAATTACTGCCTTGTCATCCAAAATAATGATGTACATAAAATTTCAGCTCAATTGAGCTCTTTAAAATTTATTTTATTAACGATTGAAAATTCCACCAAGATAAATAATTAGACAGTGTGAGCTAAAAGTAGGAATTGAAAAAGGTAATGTAAAAAAATTTAAAAAGAAAAACTCTCGCTACTTCCTTTACGGAACATAAAAATCCGTTTGGGCATGTCATTCTTGGCTTATTTACAAATATGTATTCTCGAAGATTTTAAACATTTTGATCCTTACGACAAAAGAAAATTTTTGCGAATATAAATTTTATTGATTGATTATCCTCTTACCTTCTCTTATCTCTTCTCACCTTCCCCTCCTATTTTTTATATTATCTTTTAAACGTGAAACGCGCCATCTGGAGATTCTAGAATTGTTATATATCTCATTCAAACGAATCGACACAATGTGTGGTGCTGCCATCTATTAACTATATTGAGAAACTTACGATGGATTCTTCCCCAAATGGAAAATTTCTATATTTAAAATACCTTTGTTAAAAAAAATCTACGTGAAAGTAACATTTGAAGTTGGATATTTTAATTTCATATCCAGAACTTACAAAGGAAGATCAATGTAATATTTAAAATTTACAACCCAAATGGTTGAATAATTTTTTTAACATAATTATTCAAAGAGTCTTTGAAAGTTATTATATAACGTGTAAATAAATGTTATTCATTTGCACAAATTTTTCTTACAGTCCATTAAGAAATTTAAAGACTAGTATAATATTAGAAATTTTGAAACAGTTATAAGGTTCTAATTATAATTTAAATAAATGAAATATGACATTGAAATGATTTACGATCAGTTGGTTTCAATAATTTTAAATTATGGAATAATTTAAGTTAACAAAAATATTATAAAGAAAGAATACACTCGTAAATTAAAAGACTACATGTCTCAACAAAGTATGATGTTATATTTTGGCTCTTCATTTTTCTAAGTAATTTGAAATTTTTTTCTTCGAGATTGTTTAATTTTGTTTGAATCACCTTTTCAAATGGTCTAGATTCATAACGGTCACATGATAAACACAATCATGTGTTCTCCACTAAATTAAAAACAAATTGATAGATTTGTTTTGTAATTAGTGACGCTGACTGCTGTGCTGTCGGGCTTGGGTTCGAATCCCGGTAAAGGCATGGATATCTGTAAATATTTAGTGCCTTCGTGGCTTGGGGGCACTATAAATAGCTGTCGAGATTGGGGGAAAAGGAAGAGAGATGGGAGGCCCCTAACTATCTCCAGGGTGTTCTCCCTCAAAATTGGAGTGGAGCCGGGCCAAATCGAGCTGTCATATGTATGGTACTCAAAGCTACAGCTAAGGACAGGCGTATATCAAACTCTTTGCCCCACCGTCAGACAGGTGCATTAGCAACAACAACAGATTTGTACTTATTAGTCTTAATATGCATGTCAAAAGAATCGTGGGTGATGGAGAAAATCTAACATTTGAATTCAGCATTAACATTTCTATTAGGTTCACACCATTTTGTTCTTTTTAATCAGATACATTAGTCAACAAAAATTAAACTTTTTAAGTTAAAATGAAAAGTGAATTAAAGGAAAAGGTATAGACTGATTACAGAATTCTGTTCATTAAAGAGTCAAATTCAAAATGCCATCGAAAAGTGCTAGCTTTTGGAAACAGTATCATTTAATAATCCATAGTTATGTTTCCTACCTGTGTTTATTCTTACAAATCAGATATACTTAATAAACCGAAAGAAAATTTCTGAGCTTTGAATAAGGGGAGGAGATCTTAAATTTTTTCAAAAATGTTCTCTATAAAGCGTTACGTAGGAAAATAATTGACTTCAGAGATTCTATTCCAACAAAAAATAAAAAAATTTATTAAAATTCGAAGTTATCCATAAAACGAGCGACATTAGTCAATGTAAAGACTGATGCTGAAATCTTCCAGAGAACATCTCTTTGGTATCATTCGATCAGTGAATAAGAAAACTCAAATGGAGATGTGTTTGGAGGTTCTGAATCTGCTTACTTATCTCCAACATGTTCTTCCACATGTTGATGTGCATCTTCACGTTTAATCTGAAATTCTGTAGAAGCAGATTTGTTTAATAGTTATGGAGTATCATACTAACCGATTTATTGCACCTCTTATAGATCTCGATATTCATGCTGCAACAATGATCCGGAATCGTCTACAAATGTAGGTGTGTAGAGGTTCTGGACATACTGATTCATTTATTGCTCTACCTGCTGTTGATCTCTATGTTCCTCCTGGCACTTTTCTCCGAAATCATCTGCAGAAACAGGTGTGCTTAGAGATTCTGGACTATCATATTGATTGATTTGCTGTTCCACCTGTTGATCTCCATGTTCATTCTGGAACTTTTCTTCAGAATCATCTGCAGAAGCAGGTGTGCTTAGAGGTTCTGGACTATCATACTCATTGATTTGTTGTTCTACCTGTTCATCTCGATGTTCATGCTGGCACTTTTCTCCAGAATTATCTGCAGAAGCAGGCGTGTTTAGAGGTCCTAAAGCTTCACACTGATCGACTTGTTCTTCTAATCGTTGATACTGAATTTCAAGTCGGAAATTTACAGAATCAAAAGGAACAAAATCGGATTCATCGTAATCATTCTCTAATTCTTCTTCGTAATCTTCATCAGAATCTGATACGTACATACTGTATGCCAGTGGAAGGCTGTCAAGAAATTCTTCCTCCACCTCATCCCTGAATACAGGATCCGATTTACGTACAGGCGACAATCCGGATATTTGCTAGAGGCATGTTTCAGTAACCTGTCGAACTTATAGAATGAATATTATATCTATCTTGCAAGGTTTTTCTTCTAAATTCACACACACACACCACACACACACACACACACACACACACACACACACACACACACACACACACACACACACACACAACACACACACACTCACACACAGCACACACACACACACACACACACACACACACACACACACACACACACACACACACACACACACACACACACAATAATCAATTACTTGAAATTGAATTCTTCAAATAATTAATTTTGTTTTACCTGACTTTAGAGAAAATTTCGAAGTCTTTAGCAACAGACTTGCCACTTCAGTATGCGCCACACAACTACGAGAGGTCGATACTATAAGCTGGCACCTCCCTCTCCGAACTTCCATACCACGGCGACAGAAGGACTTTGTCTCGCCAGATTTAATGTGCATCGGCCTCAGTACACAGCGGATTTTCAGTGGCACTAGGGTTTCAACTCATATGTCTATGACCATTACGCTACCTCGACCCCTAGGCTTCCCGGTAGTGCGTCCCCGCACATATTAATTATTGATTTAAATTTAAGTCACCCTGTGAAGCAACGCGAAGGCTATTACAAACGGATCTCGTAATACTGAACCACTGTCAAGTGACAGAGGTCACCTGAGCTGGCACGCCGTCTCAAACTTCTTCACCAAGCCAACGGAAGGATTTTAAGGCTGTTTTCGGCAAAAGTACGAGAGCTTGAACTAAACGCAGAGCACATTTTCAGACAGAAAAATGCCTCAATTTTCATAAAAATTTGCAACACTATAATTCATACATCTATTAACAATATAGCGTTTCTAAAATTTCGAGATATTCCTTGAGTTTTTTTTTTTCATTTTAACACGTGAAGCGACAGCTCATTTGACATTACGATATAGGAGAAAAAACGCGAAACACATTTTATGCCAGAAGAAATGGCTCAGCTCTGTCAAAAAAGTGAAGAATGATAAAATATGTTGTTCTCTTAGGCAGTGCTCCGCAACCTTTTTATCGTTGCGGACCAGTCAACGTTTGATAATTTTACCGCGGCCCGCAGAGGGTGGGACACGTTGATTGTTTATATTTTAGATTGTTTTAATTTAACAATTTTAATTTAGTTACATTTAAATATACCTTCAGAATAAAATATAGTTACACCAAAAATGAATAAAAGTGATTTAACGTGGAATATAAAGTGATTTCCGTTGAAAGTTGCTCAAATCCGAGAGAAATGCACCACTTTAAATAAAATGGCAATAGTTTAATATTCTTTAGGCGGCCCGGCACCATTTGATCCACGAACCGGTACCGGTCCGCGGACCGGGGGTTGCGGATCACTACTCTAAGGGATAGCGAAGTCAGAAAATATAAATTTTTCATTTCTTTTATATCTGAAAAAAATGTACCTAATTCGGGTCCTATTCTTTAACATTAACCGAAAACAGCTTTAAGCAGCGACAGATGTAATCTGTAGGAATCGCTCCACACGGCGGATCTTCAGTGGCTCTAGGTTTCGAACCCACAATTAGACAATGCCAGCCACGAGTTCGTGACCATGATTTGCTCAGATACCACGGTCACACGCTTTATAAGTGAAAGATTATTGAATCAAATGAAGTTGCTACAGCCAGCAGAGGCAATGCTCCAGTAAGCACCTGGCGCATTGCCAATCAGTCGGGTTGAGCCATAAAATGGTGTGGAGCGAAAGGAGTGTTATTTGCAAGTGTTTATAAATTTTGTGATACTACTAATAAATTATTTCTTCTAATTTCGTGCAAGACTAATAAGCTGACGTAAAAAGCTGCTTATTTCTATTCTGATCCTGGGGTGTAGTTACAGCCTTATCGATGATACGGGGCCCCAACATGTGGAAAGCAAAGGATCCTAAACTATTGAAGGGGTTCAAAAAAGGCCCTCTTCCCCAAGAAATTTTGATACCGGGCCCACTCAGGACTAGCTATGGTAGTGTTTTAAACCTCAAACCAGTTCTGACATACTCTTGTCTTATTTTGGAACACAGCTAAAATCTATTAATTACAAAGTGCTCAAAACATAATCTTAAGGGTACACGGTACGATACAATTGACAAAAATCAGTCGAAAAACAATATCTAATTTTTTTAACCTAAATTATTCTTTACACACTTTTCTCTATAACCTCACAAAATTTGAAAGCTCTAAACTTAAAAAACGCAGAATTATGATAGCTTTTACGTTCGTTTTTATTCACATCCCTATAGCACAAATCAAAACTTTAAACTTAGTTATCTCAGAAGGATAAAATAACTAGTTTGTCTTCATTTAAAATGCTAAGGCTTTTTTTCTATTGTGCCTAATGCTTTGAATTTTTTTTTACCTATTGCTAATAGTACATGTAACAAAAGTTGGTATGCATTTTTGAATCAAAGTAATAATTATTTTTTAAAAAATAATTGAAATCAGAATTCATACATTTTTTAAGGAATTTTCGATAAGCATTCATAAAAGTTATTTACGAGTACCAATCATGTTATCGCAAAACCCATACGAACTTTTGTTATACGTAGTTAGAAGTACTTGTAAATCAAATTTCATGCGTTTACGTAAATTTTTGTAGGAGGAGTAGCATTTTAAAATCATTTCATAAATTTTAAGTTTTTTTCCCTTAAAAAATTAAATAGCTAGCTTTTTATGAAATTTTGAGCCCAAAATCTGTTTTACATAATATACACACACAGGAGGAAACCAAAAAATAATTTTGAAAATCCTTAAATTAAAAATTTGTGTAAATCGTACCATGTCCACTTAAGATAAATATTTAACGTATGCTGGCTCAGGAGGAACTTTGACATCAGAATAGCGAGCAAAGTAAAAACCTTACGTCAAGTGATTAAAAACAACCAATTATAAATATTTTGACAAAACCTTCAATTACTAAAATTGACATTTCTCTAAACTCTCACAGACCAACACAAACTTTAATAGTACCCGATTTCTCATAAATGTTCATTTTTTTTAGTTAAACGTTTGTGCTATATAAATTAACCCACAAAGTTTTTAATTTCAATTAACTCCAAATCTTACCGATTTTTTAAACATAACGTCTCTTGTAAATAAAAATTTCTATCAACACATTTAAAATTTTAACTTCCAATTTCTTTTCGAAGCCCGATATTGGCTTCACTTGGAACGGAACCATGAAGTATAAGATACGAACGAGGTCTTAGAGAATTTGATATATAAAAATATATTCATGATATAGACTTACCTTGACTTAAATAAAATATATTTCCAGGTAAGGATTTTAAAAAAATCGAGGTTTGTTGAATAAAAATTACAAGTCTACCAAAGGCAGTTCAGAGTAAAATGAAGTTGTTGCATTAAACCTTTTTCAGCGACTTCCGTAGACAAATGTCCGTTAACCATTGCCAAAGAAACCTTCATAATTCAGAACCTCGGTCAGAGACGAGGTCGACATTAGTGTTGGAACCCCACTCTCCACTTCCACGAAACGCAAGCGGAAGAATTTAGAGTATTGAATAGAATAAGGGGGAGTGAGTCAGCGTTTATTAAAGGCGCAATGAAAGTAACACGAGGGCTATTGTCGATGGACCTTGGAATTTTGAACCGGGGTCAAGATTGAGGACGACAAATGAACCGGCACCGTTCGCCGCTAACATCAGAGGCATAACGTACACCCCCACAACCCCCGCATTTGGGAAGGCAGGGTTCTGGGGGGCCCAAAGCCTGTGCTATGTTGTAGTTTTGCAAGCCTTTGTAAGATCCGGCTTGGGGCCCAAAACCTGACCTTGCAGGGGAGGGGGGCTAATATTTTATTCTACGTTACGCCACCGTCTAACATCCATGTCAAAACTTATTTGAGGACTTTCAGCCAAGACTGTCCCGTTGGTGTGGTGTGGTAGTTAGGAGATGTGGTGCCAGCTCAGGTGTCGTCCACGTCACTTGACCATGGTTTAAAATTACGTGGTCCGTCACCAAAAGCCCTCGTGTAGCTGAACCGTGCGACGTTAATATTCACTCATTCAGCCAAGTCTGATTTTAAGTGCATCAGAACCTCTACACCAGGGGTGGCCAACCCAAATGACCTTGCGGACCACTTCCGAAAAACATTATAATCCCGCAGGCCGCATGTAAAAATATACAGAGTGTCCGGGCTTAAAGTATCCAAAAGTTATAGCTTATTATTTCGGAACTACCCATCAGATCTTAATGAACTGTTCATCCGTGGATTGGAAGCCCCTCCTAGATTTTTTGGGTCTAGTCCAATCGGCCGCACATGCACGCATTATTCGGCAATCACAGACGATAAACTTACTACACTGACTTCATTAGTAAAGACATGGAGGCCACAGTAAAAGAAGTGCACAGTGCGTACTTTGGTTAACGGAGTTTAAATCAGTCACGCGTGAACAGCGACGTGTTCGAGCAGAATGGAATGCCGTTCCTTCGACATCAAAATCTGTCCACCAATGGGAAAGAACTGTAAAGGAGAAAGGAATTTTGGTACCTCGAACTGGCAAGTATCTTAATTTTTTCGTGATAGAAGACACTGTCGATTGTGTGCGTGATTCATTTTGTAGGAGTCCTGGTAAGTCTATTAGGCAAGCCAGTAACGACATTCGATTCTGTTCGAACACGTCGCTGTACACAGGCGTGACTGATTTAAATTCCTTCAACCAAAGTACGCACTGCACCTTTTGTTGTGGTGTCCAAATCTGTACTAATGAAGTCAATGTAACAAGTTTATCGTCTGCGATTGTCGAACAATGCGTACATGTGCGACCGATCGGATCCCCCCTGAAAATTACATATGTTCCTTTCATTTCTACATCTGAAGTCCGCTACTGAAAGGAGCATAATACAAGAATGAAGAACTTTCGAACCCGGACCCCCCCTCTTGAAAAATTCCCGAGTGCGCTACTGTATTTCACACCTTACACATTACTAATTTCTCATACCACCTCACACACTCTACTCAAACTTTTTCTCTCACGTTCCTCTTTCTCTCTCGTCCTACACACAACTCCCTGCACTCCCGGGGATATTGTAACACAACGCCGCTGTTGAAACAGCGCCATCTATAACCTTAACATCATGACACCCGTCACGACTCCGTTATCTTGACCACTAGACTCCTGCGGCCACCTTTCTGCCTACCAAAAGCTCTGTTAATCATCCATCTCTTAGCTTTGAACCACGAGGAGATGACGAGGTCGACATGCATATGTCCACATCGTAACGATATGAGAAAACTGATCCCGATTATTTTAAAGTCCACCTTCTATTTTACGAGAGAAAGTCTTGTTGTAATTTAGGTATTGTAACGTCGTGAGTGATAACAAGAAAAAAAAAATTGTCACAGCCTAATTTTAGAATGAAAGAATTATTGGTTTCAGGTCATCATAAATGAAGCTAACCAAGTCCAAGTTCTACGCTGCCGGTGTATAGCCAGTCTCAGTCGCGGAGTTCAATCTTTTTCCCAGCGACACTCGCTCATCTCTCAACGCCACCGGTGTTCATCGTTTCTCATTTCTTTCCGTTCTCCAATCTCTTTTTTAGGCTCCTCTCAAGTTCTCTCTCCATCCACAGGGCTCTCTTCTCCTCCTAAAAAAACTCTTTTTAAACACCAGGGCGGGTCCACACCACGCCCCCTAGTCTCACTGGTGGGCCACAAAGGCTGTTCTTTCGTTCTCGGCCACATTCGTGTCCTATTTGTGCGGCAAACATATTTGAAATGTAAAGGCGCCAGTAGTCTCGTAGCCCGGCACTTTATTCATCCCCTCACATTGGTTCCATAAACCTTCTCTCGGCAACTGTCGTGACGACCGGTTCTTCCTTATACAGGCTTCACCTATTGTCACAGGGTTCCGGCTCTTTGGCCATTATGACCGCTGCATCAAAAGTCGGCGTTTTGCCCGAGGTTGGGACAATAAACAATGACCATGGCCACGTACTGTCACTTAACAACATCTGTTCGAGCTATAAAACTCAAGAGAAAAGGATGGGGTTCACCCCAATCGAAGACGTCACAGTATAAACACGCTGGTCTATTGTTTACAAGCCGTTTTCTTCCCTCGGAGTCCATTTTGTAGCTCTACACTCGTTCCGCCGAGTTCGGTGACCGCGGTAGCCCAATGGTTATGGTCACTAACTCTTGGTCGCCATGTCATAAGTTTGAGCCCTACTGCCTCTGAAGACCAACCGTGAAAGAGGCCTGATACCCGTTAAATCTATCGAAGCTCAATCTCCCTCCTGTAGGCGAGGTATGATAGTTTGGATACAGTTCAAAATTACGAGGTCCATCGCCAAAAGCGCGACGTTAATAAAATTCTCTCTCACTCACTCCAGCGAGTTCAGCTGATTTAGTTGAATAAAATATTCAATGACGTCACTCAAGCCATTAATGAGATAAAGTAGTACATTATGTGTAATTAGTAATGTTTCAAAAAGTTTTAAAATGTGGTACAACTATATTGAGTCTTATAACAGATTTAGAATTTCCAGAAAATCAGGAATATTTTATTCACACAAATACATCAAATTTCTTAGAAACATTTTTTATGCATACATAAATATCAAATCTGTAATGACTAGTGAATGAGAATTGTACGAATTTGTTGATATTCACGCTAACAGATGGCGCCACGAGATTTAGAAATTGGTTGCATGTTGTTCACCTATTTTTGAAACAGGAAGTTAACTTTTGGCTCCGGACCTGGTAATTTTGAACTATGGGCATGTGCCGAGGACGCCTTTGAGCTGGCATCTGCACACTCGAAACTTCCAAACCACGTCGTCAGTAGGATTCTTTGAATCTTGACATGTTTTGCGCGAGGTTAACTACTTTATTACATGGTGGTTTTTCGTCACAACAGGATTCGAACCTATGACTCGCAGAGATATTGCTGGCCACCATTTATCGGCTTAAATAAATCGGCAAACTTGACTATGAAAAGAATGCTCGAGATACTTCGAAAGTAAAGTGGTCACCAGGCGTATTTCACTCGCGTTTAGAAAACAAACCTCTTGGGTTGATTGTTTATTAAGGTCGCATTTTCAAGCTACATTAGGATATTGAAGCTCCATGGGAGAAAGGAATAATTACTGTGGCTCTCTTTGGGATTGCACAAGTCTTGTACTTACTTTATATATATATATATAAACTTAAAAAAAGTACTCTGATGAGAGTTTAAGTGAGATGTAAATAAATTTTTAAATAGAAAGTTGAAAGAATATACATGTAGAGAGAGGGAGGTCTTAAGGCATGGGCCAAATGGGCCCAGAGCCTTGACCAAAATGGGGCCTTGTCTCTTCCTCGATCGAATTTAATCGCTCAAATGTTTTTTCCTGTTGTATTGTCCGAAAAACTGGGAATTTCAGACAATAAGTCGACTTGCTACATGTGAGGATCGTAGATTGACCACCATGCACCATCATTTCTTTTTCAATCAAAAGATGGCAGTCGGTCAAGCTGATTTGTATGATTGCAAGTCATGCAGATTTATTTGTTTCGGGTTATTGTTTGTACGAGTATTTGACAACGTATGCTATGTACTGTCTACTTTTAAAGGTCATATGTGGGGCCAACATTTGTTGTAGGGGTCCAGGTTCTATTTTTGCTTTGGGATCTAGGGCCTCAAGGCGTCCCTGCATACAGGGTGTCCCAAAAATAAGACCCAAACTTTGCACAGCTACATTCCTCGTTGAGAGTACATAAAAAAATGTTCAAAATACTGTACGTGCACGATCCATAGTTTACAAGAAAAATATGGTAAATGAAGATGAATGAATATAATGGTTTTTATAATAGGGCTCCGGCGCATTTCTATGCTCCCGTACATGATTGGTTGGATATGGCATACTCCAGCTGCTGAATAGGTCATGGGGATCTATGACCCCCCAATTACCAAATCTCACACTGTTGGACTTTTTTTCCTGTGGGGCAGTCTCAAGAAAGTGGTGCATAGAGACGAAGTGATTACAGAAACGGAATTTGCTTGTCTGCAGGCTGCTTGTACTTCGGCAGATATCACGTTACTGTGACGTGTGTTGTCATCTTTGTTGTTGTGCTTTCAAATCTCCCTCGATATGCTCGGTGGATACATTGAACATACTGCTGTTTTTAATCCAATACTGGCTGTGACGACATACTTTGTTTTTTATATTTTTCTCGTGAACAATGTATCGTACAGGAACAGCTCTGGGCAATTTTTATGTTCTCCCAAAGAGGAATTTGGCAGTGCAGTTTTTGGGCTTTGTTTTAGGGACACCCTGTACTTAGCGCAAAATACTTGAGGTCTGTTTTCCTATTAGAATGAAATTGTGTTTAATGTGATGAAAGTAAACTCAATATATTGTTCATCAATGTTCAAGAAACTCAGGGGCATAAAATGACAATCTAATACACAAGGCATCTTGCCGGAATTATTCTGTTGATCTGCTAATATTAATGTATTTATATGTGTGTCGGTATCTAGATATAATTGTGTTAAAAATGAAATTAATCTTTCGGTTTATTTCAAAATTTTTAAAGCTGTTTTCGGTTAATGTGTTAAAGAATAGGACCCGAATTTGGAACATTTTTTCAGATATAAAAGAGTGGCCGCGGTAGCCGAGTGGTATGGTTTCGACCGTGCTTGCCTTGCCCGAGTTTCCGAGCCAGAAATACTGACCGCCGGGCGGATGCATCGTAACTGCAGAGCAAACGCCCTTCCGTGTGGGGGTGTTGGAGGGGGGTGCCAGCTCAGGTGTCGTCCACGTCACTTGACCATGGTTCAAAATTACGTGGTCCGTCGCCAAAAGCCCTTGTGTAGCTGAACAGTGTGACGTTAATATTCAATCAATCAATCTGAAGCAACACTAGGACTATTGGCGACGGACCTCCTAATTTTCAATCATGGTCAAGTGTGACGAGAAGGACACCTGAGCTGGCACCTCTGCAACATCCACACCACACCAACGGGAGGACGTTTGAGCCTCGACGATTTAACGTGCATCGCCCCCTACAGGGTGGGTCTTCAGAGGTACTAGGCTCGAACTTATGGCACATCGGCCACGAGTTATTGACCATAACCACTAGGCTACCACGGCCATTCAATGTAAGTCAAAAGAAAGATCGAATAAAATTATGGTAGGGACTCTACGGCTTTATTGTAAGTAAAAAAGTAAATTCCAATGTCTCAAAAAATCCTAGTTTGGAGATAGTGTTATTTCATAATCCACATAGTTATCTTTCCTATAAATGTTTATTCTTCCAATTCAAATATATAGCAATACCTCTACTTACGCTATTCCCCGACTTTAAGCGAATTCTGAAATACGCTATTTTGAAATATCGTCACAATTAATCTTTTTCAATTCCTACTATTAGCTCACACTATTTATCTTGGTGGAATTTTCAATCGCGTTAATAAAATACATTTTAAAGCGCTCAATTGAGCTGAAATTGGATATACATGAAAATTTTAGATGACAATATGGTAATTATATATATAATTCATAAAAATTGATTAAAACTAATTATTTAAAGAATTACAAATACAGCCACGTTGGCATCATTTTTGTCCACTTAGTGACCTTTTTGACCACTTGTGTGTCAAAACTGGAGTGAGTGAGTGAATATTAACGTCGCACTGTTCAGCTACACGAGGGCTTTTGGCGACGGACCACGTAATTTTGAATCATGGTCAAGTGACGTGGCCGAGACCTTAGCTGACATCCCCCTCTCCTATCTACACCACACCAACGGGAGGACGTTTCAGCTCTCGACAGATTTAGCGTGCATCGCTGCCCTACACGGCAGGTCTTTAGTGGTACTGGGCTCGGACTAGTGACAAAGCAAGCCACGATCCGATACCTATACCACTCGGCTACCGCGGCCACGTGTCAAAACTGGAAAAGGTTTTTTTCTCACGTTTTAAAGCATTCAGTTGAACTGAAATTTTATAGACACGATTGTTTTGGATGACAATAAAAATTAATTACCACTTAATGTTGTGATTCTGTCATATGTAAATACATATTTATATCAATTGTAACAATTTAATAAAAAGTAGCTAAAATAAAAATTTTTTTTATTGATCTAAGTAGG
>BMAV01021858.1:0-12094 GCA_019973955.1 Trichonephila inaurata madagascariensis | reverse complement strand
TTTTCGAATTCGTTAGTTGAATGTTCAACGCGGAACCTTGTAAAGTTTTAAGCGCTTGGTTTTGTTTTACAGTAAATAAACTGATGCTGATGAATATTTCTTTGTGTATATACGTTAATTTGTCTTTGAGTAGTCATCCATTGTCTCTTAATGGATCTGTTATTATTCAAATAATTTGAGTTGTCGGCTGCTTTTCCTACACTTAAATTTGCTACAATATATTTGATTAAAAACAGTTTCGAAAACGTGCTTAAACGAAACTTGCTTTAAAACGAACTAACTTCTTTGTTTATGTCATTCATATTTGTTTTTTGAAATCGAATCTAAGTTGTACATAATGAACAGATTGTAAGAAAACGTGTGCGTTTAAATTTTTAGTTTCCAAAGGAATTTTAAATACGAAATGAGAATAAGACAAACCTTCTTCAAGAATAAAAACGGTATTCAATGCTACATAATCAAAATCTTAAATCTTAAATTTCCCTAAAAATTCAGGAATGTTTATGCTTTAAATTTTTAGAATAAAACGTATTATTTTTATTTTTTAAAAGCTTGCTTGATTTTTGAAAATAAATCAGTGCTTTCATTTGAGAGTATTTTCAAAAACTTACCATAATAAAATTTGGTTACAATGGAAAAATCTTATCTTTTCTTATTATTAATCTTTTTTTAATGACGATTATAAAAGAGATTTTGAAATATTCTTTTTAAAAATATATAATTCTAAGCGTTACATCCTTAATGGGGAAACATTTCCTACGTCTTTTATTTAAACAAATCTTATAATCTTATTCAATATAAGAAAAAGATACATAATATTACATTTTAAAATATATTTTTTGTATCTGCAATTTCAAATTCAAAACACAGCTTCATAAAGAGAATTAAATATTTAAAGCTTTTGATCGATTGTAATTTTTTTCTTTTATAGATGTATAATCATAGAAGTTAAATTAGTTTTTGACTGATTAATCTTAGATGTTTACTACGTTCATCTGGTAACACACATTTCAAATGATTGTGCACATTTAATAATCTAATGTTGAAAATAACATTTCCCAGGAAATTTAAGGTCTTTAAGTAATTTTTAGTACAGTTTTAAACCTATTTAGTAAAAACGAAATTCATGATACAATTGAAGACAAAAATATCAACTAATTTACGCACAGGCGAATTTTTATATTATTGTTGAAATAAGCAAAAGCTATAATAAATGTACCGGGTGTTCCATAAATAACTCTTCTAAATTCTGCACTGCCAGATTCCACGTTTGAAGTAGTTAAAATATGTCCAAAGAACAGTACCAGTATTTGTTCCATAGTTTTTGAGAAAAATGCGGTAAATTATGATGAATGAATGATGATGATGATGCATGATGGTTTATGATGGGGCTTCGAAGCATTTCTGTGCTCCTGTACGTGATTGGATGTCTATAACACACTTTGATCACGGGATAGGACATGGGGGTTTGGTTCTATGGCCACCACGATCACCAGATTTTACACTATTGGATTTTCTTTCCTCAAGGAATTGGTGAATCGAGGCGAAGTGACTACAGAACAAACGGACTTAGTTGCTCGCTGCATGTTGCTTGTACTTCAGTGGGCTACGACGCGCTTAAGCTTGCCTCGATATGAGCGGAGGACACACACACTTTGAACATGTGTCTTAATAAATATTTGCAAATACTGCTGTTGATATGACCGATACGGTGTAGCACCGATATACTTTATTTTTCGTACTTTACTCGTAAACTATGGATCGTACAGGTACAGTTCTTTGAGCATTTTTTATGTACTCTCAAAGAGGAATCTAGATGTGCCGAGTTTGGGCGCTAGTTTTGGAACACCCTGTATATACTAAAATGTATTTGTGAGGGGGAATATACTAAAACGAAAAAGAAATCATTCAAATCAAATAAAAAAAAATATGCAATTAAATGCTGTTAAATAAAAACGGATTTATGAAATAAAGTTATGTATATTAAATAACTTTGTTGGATTACTAAATGGTTACTTAGTTTCAAACGGAATAGCTTGAAAATTTAAATCAAAAAGGTCACAAAATTATCGTCACTAGTAAAATGTTTGTTATCATTATGTTTTGATAGTGATTCATTATCTATTTGATGCATTTTTTGTTTTCGTTACATGTGAGGAATGAACAAATAATGACTATTTTATGAGTTTAAGAACAGAACTAAAGCTCAAACCTATTGAAATGAAGCCGATATACGAAAAAAAGCGTTAAATGTTCTATCCTTAGTATATTGAATAATTATTTAATAACATACTATAGTTTTATTTTGTCAAGTCTTAGTTAAAATAAGATAATCTACTTTGTAATTTTGGATACAAGAAAATCTTAGCAATTTCACAATTTAATCTAATTTAATTTCTTTTTCTTTCTTTTTCTCTTCATCGACCTTTTTTCCTCTCTGAGTGTTACAATGTCTCTCTAGTGGTACATTGAAATACTTTTAGCATTAAAACTAATTTTTTCTCGTTTTTTTTATCGTTTATTACATAGAATAAACTAATTTGAGAAATTTATTAACTTTAAAAATTTTAAAAATGGCGTTTGTATTTATTTATAATACAGTTTTATTTATCAGTTCTATCATTTTAAGAGTTTTTTTTTAAAAATATTTTCTTTTAAATAAAAAAAAAAGTATTTATTTAGTGATTTGGTGGTTGCACATCTCTTTCAAGTCGATAAATAATGTGCTAAATACTGGATGAAATGAAAGTCTCTTTTTAGCTCAATTGTCTAAGAATCGTGATAAAAATGACAGACTCGCTGATAGACTGTTTATATCACATGCCTCAAACGTCAACAATCACTTACTTCGAAATGTAATTTCGTAATTTTTTTCACTATTATCTTATACATAAATTTGAATGTTTGTATACTTGTTTGGAACATATACAAATATACACCCCGTCGACCGCGTTGATAAAAAGTTTTGCAGTGATCTTTGCTGAAGTTTTAAAACAGCCATTAGCAAATGTATGTCAAAAATGTTTTCAAATTTATTTTTAGTGAGCTTTTTCCCCAAACCCCTTTGCTTATCTAACAGTGAAAATATTAGAAATAGCTGAGTGAAAAATTCCAATTTATGAGTAAAAATACAACCATATAGGCAGACTTCAAATAAATTATCAGTAACGTTTACTTATTTACATGGATGAGTTCAAGTGCACTCATGATGCACAAAAGCAGGGATGGGCATTAAGTTAATCGAGCGCAACCATTGAACCACGAAGACATTTTGACGTGACCGCCTTTAAAAAGACCTAAGACGCTCATACTAAAAGAAACATATTTATGGAACACCGACGCCAGCTAGACTGGAGAGTCGGCGTTTCACAATCAGTGCGAGTGAATGAATATTAACGTCGCACTGTTCAGCTACACGAGGGCTTTTGGCGACGGACCACGTAATTTTGAGCCATGGTCAAGTGACGTGGACGACACCCGAGCTGGCATCCCCTTCCCCTAACTACCACACCAACGGGAGGACGTTTCAGCTCTCGACAGATTTAACGTACATCGCTGCCCTACACGGCGGGACTTTAGTGGTACTGGGCCCGAACTCATGACATGCCTGCCATGATCCAATATCTTTACCACTAGGATACCGCAGCCCACAATCAGTACGATTATGTTTACTTAAGGTATCCGACTACATTCGGAACCGTGATTTTGCAAAAGTGTATAAATGGATAATATTTATGATATTGAGTGTCACTTAGAATAGGAAATATATAAAAAATTGTTTTAAGAATAGTATTACAATAACAAATTATTTAAGTCCAATATTTTGACAAAAAATGAACATAGAATGACCCATTTTCAAAATATTCTCCTTTTGCGAAAAATGCTTCTATTATAATAATATGTTGCCTGTATATAGCTCAGACCTCTGTACAGAGGCTGAACTAGAAATTTTGAAATATATAACTTAGAAGCGGGTTTACCCATGTTTTACGATAACAGAGGGGAGAAATTTTAAGAAAAAAACGCCGATCATTATTTCAAATGGTTTTAACTCTGAAAATAATATGAATTTTTCAAAAATCATAGTTGAGCCTCTGTACAGAAGTCTGAGATATATACAGGCAAAAATTATTATAATAGAAGCATTTTTCACAAAAGGAGAACATTTTGTAAAAAGTTTATTCTAAGTAAATTTTTTGGCGAAATATTGCATTTAAATAATTTTTTTTGTCAAAATGTCCTTAAAACAATTTTATACATGTATTCTTATCTAAGTGACACTAAATATCATGAAAATTATCCATTTATGGGCCTTTTTAAATCACTGGTTCCGAACGTAGTCGGATACCTTAAGCAAATAATTCGATACATATGTTGACGACCAGTGGCGCACATAGGAATTTTTCAAGGGCGGTGGTGATGGGGCGGGGGGTCCAGGATCGGAAGTCAACCATTCTCGTATTATGCTCCAATAAGCCTCTGGAATTTGATTTTGTGGAATTTCAGGAACAAAAAACAGTAAAAAATTAAAAATTGGATAAATAATTAGCATTAATGAATAAATTTAATTATTAATAATAGATACTTAACTAAATTTTATGTACTATATACGTAGAATTATAATCAATCGAAAAAAATATCAGGGGATTTGGGAGGGTGGGGGGTTCGGATCCGAGGCCCCCCTTTGTGTGCGCCGCTGTTGACGACATATATGTACCTTCATTGGAAGCTCCCGATGATCCTCAACACTTTCACTGCCACTGTAAAAGAAAAAAAAAGCAATCACTGCTATGCTAGCTGTAGAAATGAATTTTTTCTACACGCCGACTGAAAGGAAGAATAAATGTTGATGATCAGCTCTTCCCGCGAAAGCACGGGATTAGATATTGATACATCCTCCCACACCTCGCGCTTCCAGGTGATTGGGTTCTCGAGCTGATGTCATGGAATCTGTGGGGAACCAATGTAAGAACATAGGTCGGTTTCACATTCATCAGTTTACGCATGCTCTCTGCTCGCTGCATTGAATACGTCCAAGGTCTAGCAGTCTCACAGTTGTTCAAACATTCAACTTGACAGTTTTGCGTTACGTGTGTTTTTGTAGTAAATATAGTAATCTCTCACATTTTAAAAGAGGGGTACGATGTCGAAAACACGTGTTAAAGAAAACGTACAATTTTAATGCAGAATGGTAAAATAAAATTAAAAGTATCCCGTACCCTAGAGAAGTCCACCCACCCCTGCACAAGAGATACACTTCAACTCAACAGAAGCGACAAAAACACATTCCTTATTTTACGGAAGCTTAAGGCTATCTTCGGCTAATGTTAAAGAATAGGGGCCGAATTCGGAATATTTTTTCAAATATAAAAGTACTCACACACACACACACACACACACACACACACACACACAAAACCACACACACACACACACACACACACACACACACACACACACACACACACACACACACACACACACACACACACACAAACAACACACACACACACACACACACACACACACACACACACACATTAATATTATATTCTGGCTACACTATCCTGTACAGAATCTCTTATTTTATCATACTACTCCTTTTATCCAGGTTGACACCCTTCACTGTTAAAAGGAAAAATAATTATTATGAAATATTTTGAAATTTTAAAAAACACTACTTATAAACAAATGCACGAGTTACAATGTCACAAATTTTCATAAACATTGTGGATTTCTGTCCAAATGCTCGCTGACTTTCCCGCTCTCTACATACGGCGAAAAAAACATAATTAATAAAGAGTACTGGAAAAAACTTTAAGAACAAGAACAACCAAAACAATAATAATTAACAATGTAAATATGGAATCCTAGGAATAAAGCACTTATGGTACCATTAGCACACGGACATTTCCCTACGAAATTTGAACATTTTATTTCTAACGTAATGATGTTTTGACTGCTGTTGTTTTTACATTGAGGCACAGGAGTAAAAATATCTTCGATTATTCTTAGTTTTTTTAAAAAAATGGAAATGTTTCTTTTGTAAACATTATTCAAATATCATAAAATTAAATTTTATATTAATTATTTTTGGAAAAGGACAGTCTTGATCACGATTGCTGCCACAACCTCATGTGCACACTCTTTGATGCCTTAATTATTTTGAATCATTGACAATTTTTGTCTCGAAAGATTTCCTAGTTCAAAATTACGTGGTCCGTCGAAAAAAGCCCTCGAGTAGCAGAATAGTGCAACGTTAATATTCACTCACTTCCTCACTCAAAAGATTTCCCAGACTTTTTAATCATTCGACCATATTAGCTTAAAGATTGTGAATAGTTATAAATTAGTTCAATGAGATTACACACACACACACACACTCGATAGTTGCTCTTGACAAAAAAAATTTTAAGACTGTATCGATTCTTTTTCGAATAAACTTTCAAATAACTATTCGATGCTTAACATAAATTTCACGGCTGTATACTGACGCGCTCCCGTACACTTCACTGAGCAACTGTTATGTGCCTCGTAAGTTGTGCTTTCAACATTCGTTGAGGAATGTTGAAGAGGAACGTTGTCAAATGTCAGCGAATTAATGACTTGTAAATATAATGAAATTTATGTGACAGTTTTCTACAAAGGAAGTTAAAATTGTAAACAAGCTTGGAAATTGTGTTTCAACTTCTTTTTTTTAAATTGCATGACATAAATTGCATCAAAATACCAAATCGATTACTTAGAAAATAACAAGTGTCATAAAACAGTCCATATCTGTAAATAATGTAATTTAAGTAATACACCACACGCAGTGTATTCTTCATGTGTATCATATAGACAAGACTTTTTGTTAAAAATTGTTTGTTTGTTTTAATTCTATCATAAAATCCATAACAAGAGAGTACTAAGTAATTTTTAACATTTAGCTGCTGTTTTACAGTAGATTCTGAAATTTTACCCCTTCATACAGACCAAATATTGCCCGTAGTTGAAATAAGTAATATTAAAAAAAATTTTAAGTCAATTCCTACTTAAATTAACAAATAATATAATAATCAATATAAATATGTATATACAATACATATGACAGAATCACAACATTAAGTGTTTAATTTTAATTAATTATAATTAAATTATCGTATTTTTATCCAAAACTATAGTTTAACTATAAAAATTTAAATATAAAATAAACTATAAAATTTCAGCTCAAATGAGCGCTTTAAAAGGTGAGAAAAAAACCTTTTCAAGTTTTGACACAATTCGCCAAAAGGGTCGCTAAATCGCCAAAAAGGATGCCAACGTGGTTGTGTATTTCTAATTCTTTGAATAATTAGTTTTAATCAATTAATTTTTATTAGTTATAATTAAATTATTGTATTGCCATTCAAAATAATCCTGTATATAAAATTTCGGCTCAATGGAGCTCTTTAAAATGTATTTTATTAACGATTGAAAATTACAACAAGACAGATAAATAAATAAATATATAATAGAGAGTGAGCTAATAGTAGGATTTGAAAAAGCTCTCTACTCGAGCAGATATTCGAGAGCAGGTAAGAAAAAAATATTTTGAAGTAGGGAAGATGCCAAAAGCAAAATTGGCAGAGTGTGATTATCAGCCTATATTTCATATCCTAGAGAGAAGTGAGGGATCTTTCTTAGGGTACCAGCTACTTTTAATATTTTTAAGGTGTTGTGCTCCCCTCAGTGGTGTTGATGTGGTGATTCTGCATTAATATTGTACATTTACTTTTCTTAATACATGTTTTCGATATTGTGTCCCTTTTCTAAAAGATGACAGATTAGAATTTTAAAAAACACAAAATTGTCAAGTTGAATACCTGAACAACTATGAGTAACTGCTAGATCGTGAAACAAGGATGTATTCAATGCAATGAGCAGGGAACATACCTGCACCGATGAATCCGAAACCGATGCATGTACTTAATTCGTTCTATGCCAAGGTTCCACGCCATCGCGGGACATGGTATCAGTCTGAAGACCCAAGACCAAAGAACCGTGGGGGGATGATTCAATAGCCAATCCCGTGCTATCACGGGAAGAGTTGACCATCAACATTTATTCTCCCTTTGATTCGGCGTGTGGGGAAAAATTCATTCGCATGGCTGGCATCGCAGTGATCGCTTTTTTCTTCTATAGTGCAAGCGAACGTGTTAAGCGTCATTGGGCACTTCCAATGAAGGTATATGTCTACACATTTATTGAATCATTTGCATAAGTAAATAGAATCACATTGTGACTGCTCTATCTGCAATCTCTCTACTAATAGTCCTCTTGGGGAATTTTTGGTCCTTAAAAATTATTTTATCATAAAGATTCCTTCCGAAGAAGAAAACGTGAGCATGCAAATTAAGTCTAGTCTGTAAAGTCTAAACTTTCAGATTAGAAAGAGAGAGATAAGGTAGACTGCTAGACGAGCAGTGATTAATCAATTTGAAGTGAGGCGCAGATATTTAGTAATTGATAATTGTTATGTAAGTTGACGATCTGTCGCTTAACATCTGACTAATAACATTGACTAATTTATCTGAAATTCTACCCCTTCATGTAGACCAAATAATGCCTGTAAAAACTCTGACCAAATATTGCCCGTTGAAAAAAACTCTCTACTGGAGCAGATATTTGAGAGTGGATAAGAAATTTTTTTTTTTGAAGTAGGGAAGATACCAAAAGCAAAAACACAGTGGCATTGTTGCGGTAATCCTGTATTAATATTGTATGTTTACTTTTCTTAATACATGTTTTCGATATTGTGTTCCTTATCTAAAAGATGACCGATTAAAATTTTTACTAAAGAAACACAAGCAACACAAAACTGTCAAGTTGAATATCTGAACAACTATGAGTGACTGCTAGACCGTGGAGCGAGGATGTATTCAATGCAACGAGCAAGGAACATACCTGCACCGATGAATCCGAAACCGGTGTATGTACTTAATTTGTTCTGAGCCAAACTCCACGCCCTCGTGGCACATGATATTTTTTTCTGAAGACCCAAGCCCGTAGAATCGTGGAGTGTGGGATGATGTCTTAAAAGCCAATTCTATGCTATCTCGGGAAGGGTTGATCATCAACATTTATTCTCCCTTTGAGTCTGCGTGTGGGGAAAAATTCATTCACATGGCTGGCATCGCAGTAATCGCTTTTTTCCTCTACAATGGCAGTGAACGTGTTAAGCGTCATTGGGCACTTCCAATGAAGGTATATGTCTACACATTTAATGAATCATTTGCATAAGTAAAGTAGTAGCTCTATCCGCAATCTTTCTACTAATAGTCCTCTTGGGGAATTTTTGGTCTTTAAAAATTATTTTATTATGAAGCTTCCTTCCGAAGAAGAAAACGTGAGCATGCAAATTAAGATTGAATTTGTGTTGTGTTTAGTAATGTGATAAATTGCGTGATTTTGAATTTTGGCTAGTCTTCCTTCCATTTCTCCCACACCTTTAGGAGAAGAGACAAGACTTTTACAACATCAATTGTGAAAAGCCTATTTTTCATTGTAGTTGGCATCAGTGTTTCGTAAACTTTTTTCTTTTAGTATGCGGGTCTTAGATTTTAGAGAAGGCGGTCACCCTAAAGTGTCTTGGCGATCCACTGGACGACTGCTATCGATTTAATGCCCATCTCTGCCCTGGAGGAAGTACTTACCGTATGAGGCTTATATGCATGAAAACATCCCAGTGAGTTATTGTGAATTTTACGAACTATTCGGTTATTCATATTTTAATATAGACTTTGGGAAAAATCCACTGACGTTTTTCTTTTTTTACAATAAAAGGGTTTTGTTCAAAACTCTTAAAAAAATCGAAAGGTAAAATCACACTTGCACATGGCTAATGGAGAATACGGCAAACGAAGCAAACGATTCCTTTCAAATAATTCAAAACACAATTCCAAATAATTCATTAAAAAGGATACACTCTTACATTTAGTCTATCCCAACAAATTTTGTTTTCACACGTGATTAATTTAAATCATGTGACACATACTTCATTATATTTAATGGGCTAAATTCATGTGACGACACAGTCACATAATTACAATCACATGTTTCGCCAATCTGTTTATGCACTTCGTTTTGGCCAACTCTTGCTTTATACATATACTTCCTTTTAAGAAATACACATAGTTGTCAATGATAATAACTCACATAGGTAAGCAAAATGTACTTCATTTAAAATTACAGTATAATATTAGAATTTTTTTTAACCTTGAATTATTACCGAAATATCAAATTTGAAATTGTATCTAAATTTTAAGAGTAGAGACACAAATACATGTTCACAATGTTTGACACACACAAAAAAAGAGACTAAGTGTGTAGCTTGAAAAAGAGTGGAGTTGGCAACAACTGTCTTGTTGATATCACCCCACACCCTTCCTCAATCTATGTGGCCAGTTTTGCCATAACTGATTACGCCATTTGGGAGTACTGCGTCATTGAATGAACACCTGCAACTGCATTCTGCCAAAAAATGTCGAATCAGCACCAAGTTTTCAGTAATATTTCAAATATTAATGAGATGAAGGAGGATGATTGGTGATGAAACTTTGTCTCGTGCACATATGTTTGGGTGGCATAAGTGGTTTTCAGGGGGAAGAGAATGTGTGGAAGATGAAGATGCCAAGGTAAGCGATTACAGATAAAAACATTGCCAAAATTCGTGATATGAGTAAGTTTCCCATGATATTAGAGGTCAGACTGTTAATCAAAACAACTAGATTACGGTACTAAAAAGGTTTCGTGAAGAAATTAGGAAAAAAGATCAGAATTTGAGAGTAATGGATGGCTGTCGCATCAAGACAACACACCCGCTCACACGGGTCTATTTGTTAAGCAGTTTCTGACCAGCAAAAGTATTACTGTGATGGAGCATCTTCCTCATTTACCTGATTTTGCCTCAAACCGACTTCTTTTTTCTACAACTTAATTGTGCTTAAAGGGGACCCATTTTACCTCAGTTGAAGAGGTTCAAGCAAAAGCGGAGGGGTTCCTGAAGGGTCTTTCAAAAGCTTTGCTCCACAGAACTGTTAACAGCAATGGCAGTACCGAATGCAGAAGTTTATGAATGCTGAAGGGAACTACGTTGAAGGTGATAATGTCGCGAATAATTGATTCTGTAAGTACAATGATTTAATAGACCAGTTTCGTCTTTTCTTTGTGTGACACCTCATAATGTCAGGGGAGAACACGTGGTTGCATTTAGCCCATTCATGGAACTTGCTTACAGAAAGCAGAAACGTAATTTAAATCAATGACATTTTACTCTATACCTACTTTGTACTATTTTCTATCTTTATTATAAGGAATATGGATAGTATGAAATTTGTGGCAAAATAAAGATGATCAAGGATCTTAAAGTAACATTTATTTTATTTCTTTTTCGAGAGGGCACAATCACATGGTTATCTACTTTTGACAAAAGGAAGATAGAAATTCGGGAATAAATAAAATGGAAGTTGGGCTATTGAATTGTTTCGTCTTTTTTTGGATGAGGGAAAAAAAGAATTCCACAAACAATCCAGTTAGCAATTACGTATTTCTGTCTAATTGAGGATTTAATATTAAAACAAGAATAAGTAATCAAAAGTTTTTACTTTTGTATCAATGAAATGATTTTTTTAAACACAGATAGCTTGCAAAATTCTTTTTCATTACCTAGAATTCATTTTTCAAATGTTAATTTTAATACTTATATTTATATTGTTGTAACCCTTGTTCAGGCTTCTTATTTCTCTCCGTAAGAGGGCGAGAGAAAGTCGCCAGATGTATTTTTAAAATTCCTACTATATTAGTTCACTCTCTCCCTATATATATATATATATATATATATATATATATATATATGTAGGAATGGATGTGCAGTATCTCTCATATCCTTCCTATATTCCTTAATGACGTAGGCCAAAGAGAGCGCACCTAGCGGACAAGGTGGTTCGAGGATAAAGAGACGACAGACAGATGAATAGGACGATTGCGCGGGAAGACAGACGGAGAGACGCTGAGACGGGACGAGACGAAGGCGCAGCGACGAGACGCCTGTGGAATCCAACCCCCCGATAACTTT
>BMAV01021857.1:0-11303 GCA_019973955.1 Trichonephila inaurata madagascariensis | reverse complement strand
GTAATTTAAATTTCCATGTTAAATCACTTTATATTCTTTTTTTGGTTAACTGTTTTTTTCAGAAGGCTGTTTAGAAAAATTAAATATATATATTATATATATATATATATATTTATTATTTTTTCTAAGGACTGGCGTTTGGGAGTTTTTCCATTCAACTAGTACTTTTCCCCACCGAAAGCTGGTATCTCTTTTTAGTTGGGCGTCATATAGACGGATACCAATCGCCGCAGGTAATTTATACGGCCAGTTTACTCCATAGAGGGAGGCACCTGAGCTCTGAAGATGTGAACCTGTACTAGGATTTAATTTTGCCTAGAGCACCCAGGCCAAACAGACACTCTAGGGATCTTTTACATGCCGTATAATCATACGACCTGGCCGCTGACGATTTTCTGCATCATGAAAATCCACGGACTTGGGCAGGGGTCGAACCCGCAACCTTGGGTGCAGAAGGCCAGCGATAAACCACCCACGCTACCCAGCCGGCATACAATTAAATTATAAAAGCATTAAATCAAAACAATTTTTAAAATATAAGCAATCAACTTCTCTAAATGAGCCGCGATAAAATTATCAAACGTTGACCAGTCCGTGGTAATAAAAAGGCGGGGATGCACCCCTTAGAGGTTTTTCTAAGGGAAACCCCCTTTGGTAAGCAGTACGTCAGTAGTCCAGGTCTTGCAAATAGTTATCGCAGTTTCCTGCGATAATCCAGTTCCTGTCGCATAACGTGCTGTGTTATATTTTCTGTTTTGTCTGAAATCTTGGTCTTTTACATAAGATGAAGTTTTCATCCCCCCCCCATTTTTGCGCGGGTAGCAAAACCGAAAGAAAGGATACCAAGTGTTGTCAATAACGTTGATAGTACGATGTTGAGTAGTGTGGCCAGAACTAGGACTTCGCATTGTTGTATGCCGTGTAATCAAGGTTTTACTCATGGAACAGCTGTAAGGTATGTAAATAAAATTTAGATTGTTTCTATAATCTTTCACATGTTTTTTTTCTGTATTTGTCTTAGTTTTTTTCTATAGTGCTTTGAAACCTTGGAGGGAGTTATTAATAATCCTGTATATATAAAACCTTTTACAAATTTGATGCTTGATACAATTGTTCTAAATAAACCGTAGAGAATCGTTTTTGTTATCATTATTTGGTTTTAAAATCTTTTTTATATTGTGCGTTAATTTGAATCCATTGTTGTGAAACTATTTTCCTCCTTTTTGCTTTGTAAAAAAAAAAGGATTTGTCAATGCTTGTCGTAATTTAAAAAGCTACCATTAGATGAAACTGGTATATATTCATATTAATGTTGCCAATCATGATAAATAATTTGTTATGTATTATTCACACACATATCTTATTTCAAAATATGATAGTAATTGCAAAATTTCTCTAGATGTTCGAAAATTATTGAGCTGCAGATAAATTTAAGAAAATTTTGATTAGCAACTTGGTTTTATCATTTATTACTGGTTATTTTACGAGCATTCTTGAAGGACTCGGGTGAAAGGATTGTTTGATTCACATAGCGCATGCGTACTTGATGCCATAATCGCCTTCTTCACAATCTAACGATAGACAGCTGTCAACGTAAAATCATTTATTAAAAAACACAGAACAGACGCGAGAAAAATAATTTATTCTGTAATTTTAAGAACATGTTTGTCATCACTTAGTTTCAACATTTGTTGTATTTCATGACTAATGTCCTTCGTTCTGTACGTGACATGGTTGAAAAGGCTGTTCTTCTTCGTCGGTCTCTTTAGTGTTTTTTTCTTTGGACAATTTTGACACTCAACTGGAACACCTGCTGGTTTTGGATAAGACTGAACTGTAGAATATGAAATAGGCTTTAAAAAGAATGAAAAACGTATAAACTGAATGCATTGGCAAATTTTGAAGGGGTTTTGGGATAATTTGACCCGTTAAAAATAATCAAATTTAAAGGTGTGAATACAAGGCAAATGGATAATTTTCAGGCTTCGAATTTCATGTAGAACTCTCCTAGCACTTCACTGGCTCTATTAGACCCCCTCCTCCTTAGAACTCACGATCAGAACTCCGGAAACTTCACGCGAATACAAAAGCTCCAAATATACACCCTTTTAATCTCAGAACGTGTTTCTTTTTGGGTTGGGTTGGGAAAAAATTGCCATCCCCCCAAAGTTTTTCAAGAGGTTTATTAATAGAAGTTTCGATAAAGCCCCCCTCACAAGTGGAGTTTACAACTGTTTTTATGGCGTCATCCCAGGGTCGTTTCCTTTTTAAACGATCGTCCTGTTGGGAGTACTTGGGGCATAGAGTGAGTGGGGAATTTTACCGCCGGGAAAAATGACGAATCAACATCAAGTTTCTTGTGGAACTTAAGAAATTGGTCTCGAAAACATTTCAAATATTAACCGATGATTATGAAGATGAAACTTTGTCTGATGCACACTTGTTTGAATGGGATAAGTGGTTTTCAGGGGGATAGGACAGTTTTGAAGATGATGAACGTGCTGGGAGCCCAAGGTCAACGATTACAGACCAAAACATTGCCCTCGTGATATGAGTGGGTTCCCACTCACAGTGTTCAGACTATTAATCAACACTGCTACACTGAAGTACTAAAAAAACTTTGGGGAAAAAAAAATTTGGGGGAAAAAAATGGGCAGAATTGGTGAGTGATGGATGGTTGTTGTAGCAAAAAATCCGCTCACACGGCCCTATCTGTGAAGCAGTTTCTGACCAGAAAAACATTATTGTGATCTGGTATCCTTCTTATTCAGCAGATGTGGTCTCATGCGACTTTTGTTATTTCCTACAGTTAAATTTTGCTGAAAGGGAACTCATTTTACCTCAGTTGAGGAGGTCCAGGCAAAAAAGAGAATCGCTTGAAGAGCCTTCCAAAAACCTCGTTCTAGAACTTTTACCAGCAATGTGTGACAGCACCGAATGCAAAAGTGTGTGAATGCTGAAGGGAACTACTTTGAAGGTGGTACTGTCACGGAGAATTGATTCTGTACGTACATTGATTTATTGAACCAATCTCGTTTTGTGTGTGTGTGTGTGTGTGTCGCATCTTGTATAGTACTGAACATTATTTACTGATGAGATTGAACAATAATGTGTATAATAAGGTGGATCATGGTTTTATGGGAAAAGAATTATCACACATTCGAAACTTACCTATGTGGAAAGATGCTATATGCTATGGAGATTAGGAGAAAAATAATTTTAAAAAAATAATTTCAAAATTTAATATTGCCACAAAGGGGTTGAATTGTCGAAAAGAAGGGAAAAAGACTTAATTTGGGTTATAGATACTCAAAATAATTAATTTTCTACAATATAAATAATCAAAAGGGACGATGACTGATTTGTGAGTAGTTTGAAGCATACAATGTAACATTGCAACATTTTGTAACTCAACTGTTTCTTAGCAGTCCGATCCAAGATGTTTTCCCGTCTTTCGCTTTATCGTACACTGCCATTTCGACAGCAGGTTTTTGTTTTTAAAATTTAATACTAAGGAAGCTGTTAAATGTACCTAATATATTTTTGTTACTATTCAATATATGTTCTCTCATTGAAATAAGTGTTAAAGTACTAAGATGCTTTTGCATTTTGACAAAAAAATTTTACCATGAAAAAGCTCAAATTCGTAAACTCCATGCCCCTTGTGGCAGTATGTAACATAAAAAAGAATTTTTAAAAATTTTTTTTACCTTCATCTGTATACCATAGAGCAACTCTTCTTAAGCTTTCGATCGCCGTCTTCCCCTCTTTATGTATCAGCCTGACATCGCGGACCCCCCCTTCCAGACTCTCAACATATGGCTGAGTGACTTAAAGTTTCCTCAATAGTCCTAAGACTGTCTCTGCTATTTATGCAGACATTTTAATTTTCTTTTTTTTTTCTTTTAATAAAACTGTAAACCTCTAATTATATATTTATAAAATAATTTAAAATGTTACAAAATACTAGAATAAAGAATACAGGCGCCGCATTCAATTGGAAAATAGAGATAGATGCAATCGTCATAGTATTGACACGCTATGTGAAATCGGTTCTTAATCTTTGCACATGTGTTTTTTACCATATATTTTTTTGAAAATATTACATTTTATTAATGGCTATGCAGTTACAAACAATAAAAAAATGAATTAATATTCGTAATCAAAATACATGTTCCAATAAATATTTTTTATTGAGCACAATTAAGGGATCTAGTCTAGAATGACATACCCTTTAATTTTTCTACGAGGTCTTTATTATTCTGTAAGGGAGGGAAATATTAACATTCTATGACAGACCTTCGTAGACCTCCAGGAGTCCACGAACCATAATTTAAGAACAGCTGCCGTAGATAAATTGTATTTTAACTTGTAAGTTTGCATCAAAACGGCTTTCAGCTGTTTACGATACCATATACATAAAAAGATGTTGAAGACTCTACAGCAATTGAAATTAAACGAACATACAATATTTCTTAGACTTATGATTCACTAATATGACATAAGTCAGACGGGTTTGTATGTTTCTAACTATTTTTTTGCAAGCAACTTAAGAAAACTGTATGTAACACACAAAATTCAATCTATGATTAAATAATTACTGTACCTACATGTGTACTGCATCGTAGTATTATTTCCAGTTAGATATCTTTCTTTTACAACTATATTTATTTATTTTTTGAAGACATAGCTCGCGTAGGTCGTAAATGGAGATGATATATGCGAAACTTGCACAAAAAATTACCAAAATTTTTTGTTAATATTTAAATTTTTTTCAAATGAAACGTTATTTCAGAGACGCTTTTAAAAATCCTAGAACAATATTACTTCCTGATCTTTTTTGATTTCCTCATCCAACGCCATAAAACGATTCTCAGGCGGAAGTTATAAATGAAACGAAATATCATTCACACCAGATAAGAGATAGAAAGAAAAATCTCAGTAACATATAGGTCATGGAGAGGGAAATGAATCCATTAAAAAAAGCATTCGTATTGATTGAATTTCTAGTCTGTTTTCAAAATAAATATTTATATTTGTATTTGTGTTTGTCACTCAATGAGCAGGTAGAATTTTTTTTTTTTGCCTTTCTCGACTTCCGGGCCTTTTTAAAGAGATATAATAAACATGTATGTGTGGATTACTGCAGTAGTCTTCAGACTTTCTTGATTTATGTAACCCAGTGCTTCTCAGACTTTCAATATTTGCGACCCAATATTCAATCATCTTTCATCGCACCCCCCTTCCATACGAATAACATTGCAGAAATTCAATAATACTATACTTTGACGCTAAAGCTACAATACGGATTTAACCTCTTAAGTGCCACCAGCGTATATATACGTCTGACTCAACCATTGCGCTAAATTCAATGGACGTATATATGTCTTTCTGAAGTACGATCTTTTCTGTGCACTGCTATCCATAAAATTATTTCTGAGGTTTTGGAATGTAATAAAAGGACCTTCACAATGTTTGCGAAGAATTTACTTATATCAGAAGATTTCTTATTTATTCATCCCCCATACATCATATACGCACTCCTGCGTGGAAAACGGAGGCATTGGGGAGCGAATCGCGTAACTTTTAATCGGCAGTTAAGGGATTATTTATAAACCGCCCAAAAATTATCAAGATAAGTTTTAATTTTTGTGTATAATTTTATATATGACAAGTTCATGGGGGCACTGGTAATTATTAAACTTGTTCTTAACTTGGTATTGTTAAATTAATTATAAAATGCATTGTACAGTACTGATATATTTATAAGTGTATTATATCAGTGTAAATGTGTATTTTATATTTTATTATATCAGAATACATTTTGTTTGTTTACTTTCAGTAAATTAATATTTTTTAAAAAATTTTTTGTTCTCGATTTTTCAATAGGCTCTCTCGTAGAGTTATCACGCCCCTAGGGGAGGGGGTGCCCTACAGTTTAAGAAACGCTGATGCAACCCTAGAAACTATAAGTTGCTTTCAGGGAACCCCATCCAAACCTTACAAGAAATATATCTTAAAATAATATTTACAGTAGATCAACACGTTTACAACAAGTACTTTAAGGTATCCAACTACGTTCGGAACCATGATTTTAAAAAAGCGCATAAATGGTTAATATTCATGATATTTAGTGTTATTTAAATTAGAATACATGTATAAAATTGTTTTAAGGACATTTTGGCAAACACTATTTAAATACAATATTTCGGCAAAAAATTGACTTAAAATAACCTTTATTCAAAATGTTCTCCTTTTATAAAAAATGCTTCTAAAATAATAATACTTTGTGCTTGTATAAAGTAGACTTCTCCAGAGAGTCTGAACTAGGAGTTTTGAAAAATTCAAATTATTTTCAGAGTTACAAAGAATTGAAATAATTATCGGCGTTTTTCTTAAAATTTCTCTCCTCTGTTGTATCGTAAAACATGGACAAACCCACTTCTAAGTAATATATTTCAAAAATTCTAGTTGAGCCTCTGTACAGAGGTCTGAGCTATATACGTGCAAAATATTATTATAATAGAAGCATTTTTCACAAAAGGAGAATATTTTGAAAATGGGTCATTTTTATGTTCATTTTTTAACAAATTATTGCACTTAAATAATTTTTTATTGTAATACTATTTTTAAAATAATTTTATATACCTTTTCTAATCTAAGTGACACTAAATATCATAAATATTACCCATTTATACGCTTTTGCAAAATCACAGTCCCGAACGTAGTTGGATACCTTAAGTTAAGACAATTAAAATAATACTGTATTAAAAAAATTTAACCTGGTTTTAATGTAATTTACTGTTTAATTCGTGCTTCAGGTGGCATCTACCTTTGCATTACATTTAACAACTGGGATATGTGTTTGCATTTTCAACACAGACATATGAAGTCTAGGTATTCGGAAGCTATCTGCAGTCTTATTTTATGTTGCGTATGGATTTTTACTGCCGCATACGTTGATAAATATTTTTAGATGTCTATAAGTGTGAGAAAGTGAAACTTCTGCAAATTGGTAACCTAAAATTTAGGAGTTATTCATGCTTAAATTTAGACTTGAACGCCGAATCTGTTTATGTTGATAAGTTGTTCCTTATGTCGATAAATTGTTCTTATTCCTTCATTGGCAAGCCTTCTGATTCATATAGGCCGCGGTAGCCGAGTGGTATAGGTATCGGATCGTGGCTTGCCTTGTCACGAGTTCGAGCTCAGTACCACTAAAGACCCGCCGTGTAGGGCAGCGATGCATATTAAATCTGTCGAGAGCTGAAACGTCCTCCCGTTTGTGTGGTGTGGTATTTAGGAGAGGGGGTGCCAGCTCAGATGTCGTCTACGTCACTTGACCATGGTTCAAAATTACGAGGTCCGTCGCCAAAAGCCCTCGTGTAGCTGAACAGTGCGACGTTAATATTCAATCAATCTGATTCATATTCATGCTTGAAGCTCGTGACTTTTACGAAATTCAAGATTTTATTTTATCCATAAAATATTTATTTATGTTTATTTTCACAAGCAAATTACTTTTTAGAATTCGATTTTTTGTAAAAATTAAAAGCTTAAAATTTTGGTGCTTTGGTTAAGCAAATAGCATTTGTGGAAGCCCTGTTAAAGTACCAGAGAACCCTAGAGTTCCGCGGGACCCAGTTCAAGGCTTCTGCGTTACAAGGTGTTTTTTGTACTGAAGAACCAAAAGTTTCTCGAGGTTCCAATTCATCCGTGTTAGAGTAAGGTTACCAGAGTTTTTTTTTACAATGAAAAGGAAGGAGAATGAAAAAATTGCAGTTAAATAATGAAAAATTTTATTAATTCAAACAAAACACACAAATTACACTTGCATCCCTTTTATTTATTTACTTAAGCTAGTATTTTTCCATTCAATATTTTTTTGTCATTATATCATTTTATCAAATTAGAAATTTCAAAGCAGGAAATACCCTTCACATTTAATTTTAAAGTAAGTGCTGCAGCTAAAGTGTCAACATTCAATCTTGTCTAAAAATCGTTATTACCAACTGAAAAAATCTCTTTGGATTGCTGCATTAGTTCCAGGGTAGTACAATGTCAATTCAACAAGAATAACCAAACTTTCATATGGAATATGTTCATTTTTGAAAGGGTTAAATATTTCCACCAGTCTTTTATCAATTTCAACATGTGATTTTCCCATTGTTCTAAAAATAGAATTTAAATATAAACTCAATAATTCTAATTTCTTTAAGCAGACAATTGTCATCTATTTTAATAGCGGACATTTCTTTCCATGAAAACTCAACACAAATTTCTATATCTGCCCAATTTACTTGCGTTAAAGTCAAGAAACATTATTGAAAACTGTTATTTTCTTGTGATATTTGTTTCAAACCCTTTTTCGGCATATTGGAAACTTATTTAGTCTTAAGAATTCTGTACTTTGGTAAACATTTTCGTTATGCCCAGATCTCATTTTTTTCCTTTTTATTTTCTTTTTGTTTTTAAAATAATAAATTTTTCTTCAAATTGTGATTTTTATTGAAAGGCAACAAAATCGTTCAAAATAAGACTTCTGTAGCAGAAATACGTTCACCTTTTGAATCGTTTTGTGGAAAAATAGATGCCCGATCATGTTCAAAATACATTAATACAGCGTTTCTCAAACTGTGAGGCGCGCCCCCTTAGGGTGCGTGATAAAAGAACGAAGGGGGCGCGAGCTTATCAAAACGTTGAAAACAAACCATTATTTAAAAATATTAATTTATTGAAAGGAAACAAAACAAAATACATTCCGACATAATAAAAAATAAAATACGTATTTACACCGATATCGTATATTTATAAATATATCAGTACTGCACGCTGTATTTGATAATTAATTTAACAATACCAAGCTAAGAACAAGTTAAACAATTACCAGTGATTCCATGGGCTTGTCATATATAAAATTACATAAAAAATGTAATACTGATCTTGATAATTTGTACGGTTTGTAATTAAATTCGTATTGTAGATTTACCTCGAAGTACATTATTATTGAATTCAATACATTGTTATTGTTTGGATGGGGGAGGAGGGCATGAAGAAAATTATGACTGAAAATTGGGTCGCAGGTATTGAAACTTTGAGAAGCACTGCATTAATATATCCGATAATTCATACTGTACAGCAGTGCTTCTCAAACTTTCAATGTTTGCGACCCAATTTTCAATAATAATTACTGAAAATTAATCATAATTATCAAATAGATTGTGCTGAACTGATACATTTAGAAGTATATTATATCAGTGTAAATGTGTATTTAATTTTTATGTTCGAATGTATATATATTTTTGCTTCCTTTCAGTAAATTTGTCATTTTTTTAAATCCTTTATTTTTGACTTTTCGATGTGTCCGCTGCCCCCTCGTAGTGGTATCACGCCCTCATAGGGGCCCCACAATTTGAGAAACGCTGCTGTGTACAGGCATATGACGCTTAGCAGTTCGGCCTGAAATCTCTCAATACAGAGATTAACAGATTAGTTTTAAAATATTGAAAAGGAGGAGGACACTTTTCAAGGAAAGACAGAATATGTGAAAAAAGGACTGTCCTCCATAAAGGAGGACAATTGGTCACGCCTTATATTAGACACTTTCCCTTTCTGAATACTCTGAAGACAGTAACCTCAGCACAATTATTTTCCTGAGAGCAAGGATTTCACTCCCTTGACTAAATATATCACTTTCTTTCTACATCAAAATAACTTAAGTTTGCGTTTTCGTACTTGTGTTATCTAAGATTTTTTAAAATTTATTTTTCTAAATTATTTTCTTTCGTCTACGGCCCTAAATAAAAATAATTTACATGCGAAATTATACTCCGACTTACGCGGTTGTTACTATCGCTTAAGTTCGGGGTAGCACTGTATTCACAGATGAAGTTGTGATACCCCCCTGCCTGGGGGTACCATCTCTTCATCTACGCGACCTAGATTTGTGGGATGAAATGATTGATCACCCAAGTTATCCATAATAAATCCAATTTATTATTGTCTAAATATATTGAACAGCACAAATCTTACTACAAGAAGGCAATCAGGAGTGATAAAACGTTTTCCTAAATTCTAAGTAAATAGGCGCTTGGAATCCTAACCACTTATTTTCAAGCAAAGTTATCTTATGAATCTTTAACACGCTAAAGCGCGTTCTATAATTACGCTTCTAAATTTAAAGTCTTACCATCAACTCATGGCGTTCAGCATCTCAGCTTTCTCTCTCCTCCTTCCTCGCGATTACAAAACCTTCACTATATATCTACTAACTATCTGAATATCGCGGTTTCTTCTTGAGAGGATTGGCTGTGAATTAACTCAATGCTGGCCCCAAAGATTCCCCAAGAGGATTAATAGGAAAAACGTGGTAAAGCCCCGTCACAAAGTTAATGTTTTAGTTACTGTAGTACTAAAGTGGTGGTAAAATGGAAGATACTTTTTGCTTTTGTTTTATAGCAGATATTAAGGTACAGTTGGAGATTTTCTTAAAATAAAGAAGCATTATTTAAAAGGTTGTTTCACTATTTTTGTAATTTTCAAAAAGTAAGAAGTATTCGAAAGGTGGCCGTAATATGAAGTAAAAGGTTCGTGATAAAATATTATTTATGAAATAAGCTAGGGATAATGAAATAAACTAATTCCTGTAGAAACGTCGAGAAATTTACGATTAGAAAATTCATGTAATTTCTGAACTCTAATCTAGAAAAATTCAACCAATCAGAAGCAGTGGTTTAGATATATATTGAGAAATTGCTATTGCTGTGAAGAATATTGTTTCTGTTATTGAACATTATTGTTCCAGAGAATTATATTCCTATAATCAATAACTGCTTCATATGGTTGAATAGAAAAGAAACTGGATTCCTTGTAAAAAAAATATTAAGATTATTCATCTTTACTGTGTTTTTCAGTTTCCCAGTTTTGTTAAACTTTTGTTTTACAATAAGCTTTTTAATATTCAATCTTTGAAACTTAACACCGAAAATAATTTCACAAATTGTAAGTATATTATACATGCATATTTAAGGTTTATGTACTTAAAATTAGAGCTAAGAAAGTACGCGTAAGCAATAAATAAATAAAATGTTTGGAAACTTGCTCTATTTAAAACAACAAATACAAATTTCAAAATTTTATTCAAGTATGGTAATATATCAGTATTCATTATATCAAATTAGGCCGTTATATTATCTGTAGCCAAACAGATAACAATGATAAAAAAAAATCTCCATTTCATAAAGTTTAAGAGCCGGTTAAAGATGAAACAGCTCTACACCTAGTTCTGTTTTTAAGAAAAACGC
>BMAV01021855.1:0-13911 GCA_019973955.1 Trichonephila inaurata madagascariensis | reverse complement strand
TTCCCTGGAAAAGACAACATCATTGCGGGGTTCTGTCTCGAATAGACGAATCGCATCTTCAAAACAAATTGATTACGAAGGGGAAGCAAAGCACAGGAGATGGTTTAGGAGTTAAAAGAGATTCTTTCTTCCCATAACTCTTCTCTAAAATTAGAAAAAGTTCCAATATTTGGCTCCAACTTCGACATATTTTGCGACTGCTCTGCAAAGAAGAAGAGACCTTATATTCCAGAAGCATTCCGGAGAATTGTGTTCAACAATATCCATAACCTAGCACATCCTGGAATAAGAACCACCCCAAATTGTTAACTTCAAAATTTGTTTGGCCATCTATAAATAAGGACGCAAGAACTTGGGCTGGAATTGTATTAAGTGCCAAAAGTCCAAAGTCACACGACACGTACAGGTCCTTTCCAGCAATATCACTAAACGTTTTACAGAAATTAATTTAGATATTATTGGTCCCTTACCATCATCTGAGGGATTTCGCTTCTGTTTAACTATCATAGATCGATACAGTCGATGGATGGAGGCATTTCCAATGCCTGACATTCGAGCAGAAACAGTAGCAGATAACATACTAAAAGGCTGGATTTCACGTTTTGGAACACCATTAGTCATTGCCACTGATCAAGGAACACAGTTTGAGGATCAGCTCTTTCAAGAACTTTCAGTTAATAGGATTTAAACGCAACAAAACTACAACATATCATCCGCAAGCAAATGGTTGTATAGAACGCTGGCACCGTACTCTTAAAGCGAGTATAATGCGTCATGAAAACGAAAGTTGGACGAGATCACTTCCCATAATATTGCTTGGATTGAGAACAATTTGGCGTGCTGATTTCAAAGCTACACCAGCAGAATTACTTTATAGTGAAAGCATTCGCGTTTACTATGCGATTTCTTTGAAGACACCCTGTTTCAACCTCAATCTGAATTCGTCCAAACACTTAAAGCAACCATCAAAGATTTCAAGCCAGTTCCTTTTTCATATCACAGCAAGCAGAAACCTTTTATCTTCAAAGACCTCAAAGATTGTTCTCATGTATTCGTCCGCACTGACAGTGTTCGTCGGAGCCTGCAACCACCATATCTTGGACCCTATTAGGTTATCAACCGATCTGACAAAGTTTTTACACTTTTCATTAAAGGTAAAAATGATAATGTTTCAATGATTGAAACCATGTTTTCCCGAAAATTCTTCAGAAACTGACATTGAATCCAGCATTGGAGAAGATGCACCTAATAAACCTGCAAAAATGCCAGAGAAAAAGATCAGATTTGCTCCATTGCCCTTTCCTGCTTCAACCAGAGCGACAAGAGGTGGACATCCAAGTTCGTTTACACCAGTGCGTATCGGTGAGATACATTTTTTGTCACAGTATCTCACTTGGGGTGGAAGTATTGTGGCGACGCTATTCTTACATCACCTTAGCAAAATTCATTTAACCTTAATATCAGAACAGCAAATAAAGTCATTTACTTCACAGTCTTACGAGCTTTATCATTTCTCTCAGTGCAGTATACTATTGTATTTTTAGCCATTGAGCTCACCTTGTCTATGATAAATAAGGCGCTATGTTTTTATATTTTTTTGCTTATACTTTAAACTGGCTTTCCTGAAAATTTTAACCCTATTTGTTTTATTTTCTCCAGTTTCCTAAATATAATTGTTCATTTGTGGCATAAGTTTGCCCTAAAAACAATAAAATCAGTTTTTGTATTTTTACAAACATTCTAATGCATGTTCATGAGACAACTAGCATTTATTTTTTACATACAAAAACTGAATTTTATATGTATAACTACTTAATAAGATGTCTATTAGAATGTTTTGTGGTAAACATTACTTTTGAATATTGCTGTTACAAATCAGATTGGACAGAAACTTAACTTTCAGAACTACATTTAAATTGCACATACACCAACTTGGTCTTAAGGTTCCCAACAAAAGCGATCACTCAGTCTTTTTAATGGTTATCAACAAAACATTTTGCTCATAATTCCCATCCAGTTTATGAATTTTAATCTCTTATTGCAAACGAGAGGACAATTTTCTAAGAGTGAAATATATTTGAATTTATGTTATTACTTCTACTTAAATGTGTCTAAACATGAAATTATCGGGTGTGAATAAGTTGACCAAACCTTTAGTAAACATGAGGCTAGTGATGCCAGTTTCCTTATAGAAATGTATTCTGTGTGGAGGATTTTTTTCACCTCCTTGTAGCGATAAAATGCTTTCAGTACAATTATTTCAAACTTTCCGCATGAAGTAATAAGTTAACTTTTTGACATTGTTTATATAGAAGTTTATTCATTTGTCTTTAAAAAATCTGAAAGATTTGTATATTATAATATCAATTGGTAAATATGAATTGAAGCTGTCATTCCTTTTGTTTGAATTTATTTGTAATTATGATATATTAGCAAATAAAGGTGCAATGTGAAATTACTATTTTTATTGCAGCTGCATCTTTATAATAGCACTAACTCGAAATAAATCTGCAATTGAATTTGACTGTTCCCAATCAAGATACAGGACAAAAATAAAGGCCAGAACTGGGTCTAAAAGGATTTGAATACTGTATTGGATAAACCATGCCAGAATGCGATTGCCCCTCTCCGTTTAGTGACAGGCCATGGCTGCTTGGGAGAACATTTAAATTACACATGAGTTTATGACCATCCTTACTACCAGCTCTATAATTGTGTTTTTTCTCTCTCTTGTTTGTGTTCATTAGTTTTTTTTCTTTTGTATTGTATTTTTGCTGATTTTTCAGCATTAAAAAAAAATAATAATAAAAAAAGAATTTGACTGTTATTGGAGCTTGTTTTTCTGCCTGCTATACTTATGTACTGAGTTTGTGTTAATCTAGAAAATTGGGTACTTGCATGCTATAACTGTTGAATATTTCTGTTTAACTAAAAGAGACATTGCTAATTCAAAAAATGTCACCAATCACTGCTATCATTATTATTACTGTTTTTCAATGTGCTCAGGGATGGTTACCTCTATTGGCTGTATATCGTGGCATTTGGTGACTCTTAAATTGATAAAATTGGTCAATGGTATTGCGACATAGCCATCCTGTGATGACTAAGTCGTTCCGGATCCGCGTAAGCTAGAGGTGTGGGATTATCAAAATGATGAGACATAGTAGTTCTTAATACAACTTTTTGGTAAAGGCGCTTATATTACTTAATTCTAATTGACAATTTTAATTAGAAATTGAGAGTTAGCAACACCCAATTAAACCTTGTATCTAAGTCAGATCACGCAATAGAACATTTATCTTAATTATAATAAATAAACCGATTCATCTAACTTCCTATACCTAAAATATTACCTTTTTGAATCTCCTTCCTACAGTGATTGGGGAATATTATCTACTTAAATGTCACTTTATATACGACGATTCCAACTTCTTTACAATGGACTTCTATTCCTTCAAAGCTATCGAACTTGCTAACTCTTGATCCTGAAGATTCCACACTAAGCTATCTCTAAACTTGCCGCGCTCTGTATCTTATCATCAAGCTTCTATCCTTTTAAAGTATATCTCATTTACATGTTACATTCGTTTTATCTTCTTGGTATTGGGTTGGAAGGTTTGCCATTAATCGTGGCCGTCAAAAGAACATAGGAGTTATGTTAGCAGAAGGACGCGAGAACGTCCTGGCCCACTCAAGAAGAAAAACGTGATTTTACCAAGGGTTAATGCCCTTAATAAATTACGTGTCTAAATCTCTATTTCACAATTTCTTCGCTTTCTGATTTTTTATTTAAATTTTTAATCATAAATCCTCATTTTAACTTTTTATAATTTCCAATATTTATCTTGACTTTAATTTTCATTATAAATAGAATTAAATTTTAATATTCAATTTAAATTTAAACTCGTGACAATAAATTTTACTCCAATAACTAGGCCAACATTAATAATTACTGTTTAATTTATGCCCACTCTCACTTTTAACATCCAATCACTTAAAATAACTATACACTTAAATTTTCACAAAATTTTCTGGTTACCAGACCCAATCTTTGCATCTTTATCAACACTGCATATGGGCTTTGGAATTTTCCGCTCCCTTTCTTCTTGTTGAAGTTATAATTTTCAGGGTCAGTCTCCTGAAATGAAAACTTTGAGTCATTGTTTCCAATTTATGTTTTACATAATATCAATTAATTTCACAATAATTATTTATTATATATTATTTGTATATCACAATAAATTTTCATCTCCATTCCACATCTGGTTCCAAAAACTCCCAATGAGCCACTTTTAATATCGTTTATTAATATTGTTGGTGCCCTGACTACGCCAGAACACTGGAACAGATGCCTCTCATAATACGTAACAATACAACAACATATATATATATATACACATATTATACAATTACAAACATTTTTCAATAAACTATTATAACAAATAACCAAAGGAATTTTTCGCATCTCACAGAGTCATACATCGAGCAAACAAATGTTGCGATTACAAATGTTTTCTCCAGAAAAAATTTTTTTAACAAGTCAAAGTTCCCAAAATTAAATAAACACTCATTGTGGTCGGTTTTATAACTTTTAAGCTTCGCCGAGACTTCCTTCTTTGCAATAATTCTTCCCACCACTTGTTGGAAGATCATAAAAAATGAAACAATACAACCCTGATTTTTTATATGTGTTCTCCAACCATTACCGCTTCTAACGATGAAGTGCTCCCACTTTTTCTTTCCTCAGTTTGCCTGGAATTTCTTGTTTTGCTTGTTGTAGGGCTTGTCGTCCTTCCTTGACTTCCCTGTTGTCTCCTTGGCTGGTCGGGGTTCTTTTCTGTTCTCCGTCATTGGCCTTAGGTTTGTAGTTCTTTTCATATGGAACTTCAGTTGATTCTCTTCTGCTCTTCTTTCTATCTCTAGAAGTAGTACTGAATGAAAAAGTTCTTTGTTTTGTATTATTGGGTCCTTTCTCTGCCACTTTCTTTGTGGTCCACTTGCCCCTGACATTGCTGATCTTTTAATACCCTATTATTCCTTATCCTTTTGTTTTACTTTCACTCCCCAAATGAACTAGGGAAGCGATCTGACCAGTGATCTGCGTTTATGGGTCCTCTCTGTATTTTTTATATATTGATTTGATTGGCGACCAATCCCTTTTTACCTCTAACACGTTTCACCACCAGATTTTTCTTTCCCATATTGTGACTCATTTAATCCTTGATGTAATTTTCCGGAAATTACGAGGTTTCCTGACTTGATCTTGTACTATTTGGGATACCTGTTCCTATTCGACCTCGTCACATTTCTATGACGATATATTCTTATTTGATCTACGTTAACTGTTGTTAATCTTTTCCTGATTTCCATATTACAATATTATTGTAATTTTTAACTCAATACTCTATAAAGGTCCCTCAAATTTTTTAAATTTGCTTTATACTTTGTTGGCTGCTGAACTTACAGGTGTGTTTCTAATAAGACCCAATCATTTTACCTTTATTTTTTATGTTTTTCTACGTCTATTGTAATATTTTCCCATAGCACCTGTTTTAATTTTCGTACTTAGTCTAGCTTCCTTGAAGCTCTTTTTCAATATTTTGAATTTTGAACTTTCGATATCATAACTAGTTTTGAAATGGATTGTAATCAATTTTTCGACCTAAAAATAATTCAGCAGGTGATTTTTCCCGTTGTTTCATTCACCGCCGTACGAATAGCGTAAGCAAACTCACGTAAATTGATCCCAAGTATCTCGTGTTGATCATTAACATAATTTGCAATCATTTTGCACTATATCTCGATTAACTCTTTCAGTCCGATTTGCTTGTGGTCGATATGCAACGGTCTTCACATGCCTTATGCCTAATCTTTTCACTTAAGTGTAAAAATTTCGGATATAAATTGGGACCATTATCACTTATTAATTTTATTGGAGCCCCATAACGCGATAAAAGTTATCAAAAAAATTCCCTATTATACGAGATGGGAGCTTTTGGGGTTAAATTTCACCCATTTGCTGAAAAAGATGGTTTAAACAAAAAAAATATGCGGTTTACGTCTTATTCTCGAAAAGGATACGGCCTAAAAATCTAACGTCACTATCTCATTCGGATAATTCGATATTTTTGGTTTAATCGACCAGCTGGTAACCTTTTTTTAAGTTTTTAATTTGGGCCCAATATGGCATGAAAGGAACATATTGATCAATGAATTTTTTTGTCGGGAAAAAACCCGCCCCTTTTTTATGATACTTTTTTTGAAGTGTCAGAAATTGGGGCTTGCAAATTCCCCTTTTATTTCTTCCTTAAAGATTTTGGAATGTATACACCATTTCCCCTAATGACGTTGCGTGTTTCGCAAAAAAAACAATCCTTCAATTAAACGGAAATCTGGGACCTTTTCACATACGTTGCATTAACAAATCTTCGGGTTTTTCTAAATATCGTTGCCAATTTGGGCTTTTTTTTGCTGTTATTTTGGAAAAAAACTTTATTTATGGCAATTTTTATCTCAATTATACTTTTCAGGGTTTCCCGAAAGAATTCAGCCACTGCATTTTGATTTCCCCGGTCTATGTTCCCCATTCTATAGAATTCTGCAACGGGGCCCCTCAATCATCCTACTCGACAAATTTTGCCATGTTTGGGGGGTGTTGGGGCGTGATCCCTTATTACCTTAATGGGTAATATTCTAAAATATTTCTAAATTTGTTCAACGCCCCTACTACTGCTGAATTCTCTTTCGGTTACTGTATAATTCCTCTCTGCGTTGTTCGTGTCGTGACAAAATACCACAGGTCTGTTTTTGGGTTAAATATTTTCTCCCAAAAACCCAAACGAACTGGCTCTGTAAATAACTCCCAATGGCTCCTGAAAGTTTGGGAAATTTTTAAAAATGGCCTTTTTTACCCCTCTGACCTCTTCGAATGCCTTTTGGCTTCATTGGACCAGCAAAATTTTTTTAAATTTTCGTTTAAGATTATAAAATGGCTCAAATATCCCCATAATTTTAATAAAAATTTGCGTACCATGGGCATACCTAAAACGGACACCTCTTTTTTAGTTACGGGGCGGTTTTATCTCTTTATGCTCTAACCTTTTTTCTCATCCGTTTTAAATTTTTTCCCCAAAAATTAATCCTAAATATTTCAATTCATCGACCAAATTTCCCCTTTTTTTATTTAATGTCAATCCGATTTCAACGCTTCCCTTTAAATGTTCAAAAGGTGGTGAATGATGGAATCCCATTATCACATCGTCCATATAAACTTTTAAAAATTTTCCCATCAGGTTTTTTGGGTTTTCAATTTCCTTTTTTAAAATTGGGGCTCTCTTTATAAACCGAATGGCATCGCTTGAAAAACATAAAATGCCCTTTTACTAAAAAAGCGGTCTTAACAATATCACTGGGGTTTACTGCCATTTGAAAGTACTGCTTCTTAGATCAAAGAGATTGACATTATTGTTGTATATGGTACATGTTCGTTAGTAAATCATCTATTAACGGTAAAGGGTATCCTTGGATACTTTGTGATCGAATTTAATTTTCTATATAGTCTACTGCAAATCTATATGCTTCGGATTATCCGGTGTAACCATTACTTTTCTTGCATAATAACACAACAGGTGGCCGCGTATGGGGATTGAATTGGAACAATCGTTTTTCCTCTTGTAACATTTTTGTATGTGAAAATCTATTATTGCTTACTTTGCTTAGTGCGGTCATACCTATATGGCCTTGAAGCTACTGGTGGGTTATCTCCGTGTCAATTTCATGGTATAAAACATGAGTAAGACCTGGTTTGTCCTGAAAATAACCCTTTAAAACTACTAAACAAATTTTGTAGTTTTGTTTTCCTACCTCCCCAATTTTTGTCTTAGATAAATCTATCTCAACTTTTTCTTCTTTAATTGGTTCAACCACCTTATTTATTTGAGAAGTCTGGAATTTTCAAGGATTTTTTGATCAAAAATCTAATACTATCTTTTGACCCACTTATAAAATCAATACCGAGAATACACGGGTATTCTAAATCCGTCAACCACATGAAGGCGGTAAATTTCTTTCAGAATTGTCTGATGCGAATATTCAATTCTACGATCCCCATGTTTTGGCATTTCGCACCCTGTGCTGTTATTACCTGGGCTCGCGATTTTTTTTATTGCTTATAGAAAAAATATTTTCTATATACTTCTTCCGATATAAATGATTTATCTGCTCCGGTGTTCCATAGCGCTTTCAAAAATGTGTTATTTAATAAAATAGGAACGTGGGGAAGTTCTACGGGTGATATACATATCGGAGAAAGCCTAATTGTCTCTCTTGTCGACACCTCTTGAGGTTGATCTTTAACCTTTACAATATTTAATCGTCCCCTTTGCATCCTATCGCCTCGACTGAAATTTTCACTCGAACCCTATTTCTACGGTCCCCTCTATTAAAATTATCATTTCGCTCATTTCGAAATGAGTAACCCCTGTTGTTGAATCTTTGATCATTATTCTGAAACCTATTCCTCTCGAACCCTCTATTACTTTGACGGCTATTCTCGTAAAAATCATTTCTACTGTTATTTGGTCTACGTCCTATTTCAGAATTCCTCCAGTTTCTACCATTAGCATCAAAATTAGGCATCCGATGCGCATTTTGACCTCGTCTTTCTATATTATCGTTCTGAGAACCCCTTTTTAATTTGCAAGAATATCTCTCTTCGAATTTAGCCAAGACTTCTAAAAGTTGTATCGTGTTTTGTGGATTTCTCACTTCCACATAATCTTGGATCTGTGGTTCGAGTCGAACTAAAATATGATCCACTAACTCTGCTTGGGACATTCCTAATTCTAAACTTCTCTCTATTTTTAATAATTTGTAAACAAAATCAGATGGTTCCTGATTTCTTCCCTGCTGGGACGCGTAGAATTGCGTTTGCAATTCTTTCTTATTTTGACCGCGGGAAAAGCTTTCGCTAATTCAGCCTTGAGCTGCGCGAAATCCGTGGCTGTATTTTGCACTAACACCGAACCAAATATCGAATACCAATCTTGAGCCCTTCCCCTGAGATGACTTTTTAAGTAAGCACATGACAGATTACTTGGGATTTCAAGTAACTGTATGTTATTCTCAATTGTTTCAATAAACTCTGCAATATTCTCTGCCCCTGAAAAATACATTTCAGGTAGTACAGTACTTCCACCTACATTACCTAACCCAGAATTATACACGTTCGGGCGCCATTGCGACATAGCCATCCTGTGATGACTAAGTCGTTCCGGATCCGCGTAAGCTAGAGGTGTGGGATTATCAAAATGATGAGACATAGTAGTTCTTAATACAACTTTTATTAAGAATAACTTATATTACTTAATTCTAATTGACAATTTTAATTAAAGTGAGAGTTAACACCCAATTAAACCTTGTATTTAAGTCAGATCACGCAACTAGAACATTTATCTTAATTATAATAAATAAACCGATTCATCTAACTTCCTATACCTAAATATTACCTTTTGCAGATCTCCTTCCTACAGTGATTGAGAGATATCTATAATGTCACTTTATATACGACGATTCCAACTTCTTTACAATGGACTTCTATTCCTTCCAAAGCTATCGGACTGCTAACTCTTGATCTGAAAGATTCCACACTAAGCTATCTCTAAACTTGCCGCGCTCTATCTTATCATCAAAGCTTTATCCTTTAAAGTATATCTCATTTACATGTTACATTCGTTTATCTTCTTGGTATTGGGTTGGAAAGGTTTTGCCATTAATCGTGGCCGTCAAAGAACATGGGAGTTATTTTAGAGAAGGACGCGAGAGAAGTCACAGTATATGAAAGTAATGAAATTATTTTGATGTGTTTTTTTAAAAATTTTTTAAACATATTTTTTAAAAACGCCTAATATCACCCTTTATCAATTTTTTTAATTTTAAAGAAAAAAACAAAAAACCCAAAATCCCACAAAAAAGTCCATAATGGTAAAATTTTTCTGTGCATGACCCCAAAATAAAATTCTTTTTCCCATAAGTTTTTTTGTTTTTTTTTAAAGTTTATTTCGGGAAAATTTAAAAAATTTTGGAAACCTTTTTAAAAAAAGAGAACGCATTGTTTTTTTTTAATTTATGGAAATTGAATCAAAATTAAAAATTTAAGTTTGTATCGTTACTTTAAAAGACACTACAAGTGAAAAAAAATATCGGGGAATTGCCATATATTTAAAATGGTTTTAAAATTTAAAAAATGGTTTCCCCCAAAAAAACAAGTATCAGAATATTATAAAAAAATTTTATTTTTGTTTTTGTTTTGGGCTAGGGTTTTCCCGGGTTTTAAATTTACACAAAAAAAAATTATATTTTAAAAAAACCAATTATGAAGAAAATTAAAACATACATGTTTTTATCATCCAACGTATTAGTGGTAGTCCTTTTTCATAAAAAAAAGGGGGTTTTTTCTTACTTCATTGCATCTCCTCTCCCAAAAAAATTTCCCCGTGGTATGTGCTGATGCTATATTATATTTTTTTAAGTTTTTTTGGCTCCGGGGGGTTTAAAGTTCAAGGACAACAAATTTTTCCCTTTTGAGTATATTAGCAGAAATTTATAAAAAAATTTTTTTTGCCTTTCAAAAAAAAGTTTGCCCCGGGGAAAAAATTAGGGCGATATTTTTTTTTTCCCCCTTTTACCCCCCCAATCGGGTTTAAATGCCAGTTTTTAAACCCAAAAAATATTCCATAACTTTCTGTTTTTTTGGGGGAAAAGGGACCCTTTAAAAGTATGCACCCTTTCCTTCCATACAAATTTTCCAGCAGAGGTTTTGTTAACAGTTTTAAGGGAGATAATTTTATTTTTAAGGAAACCCAAAAAAAATAAAGGGGTATTTTTATAAGGGATCCCCGGAGAGATCAAAATTTTTGAAAAAAATTTAAAAATATTTATTTTTTTTTAATTTTTTCCAAAGTGTTTTATAATTTTAAAAAAACTCCATTACAGTTTTTTCCAAATTTCTCCTTTTTAAAGGAAAAATTTTATAAATTTTTTTCCAGGAAAAAAAAAACGGGAAAAATTATAAAAAAGTTTTTTTTTTGGGTTTTTATTGTTTTGTTTTTAAAATTTCAATGCAAAAAACCCCTCAGATTTTTTAATTTTAAACGTGCATTAATTTTTAATCTCCAAATTTAAAACCTCCCCCCCCAAAAAAAAACGAACCCCTTTAAAAGGCCCAAACCCCTTCATTCAACCCCAGCCCCATTGCCCCATGGACACTGAGGTTTTTCCGGCAGAAGGAGAACCGGAAAAAATTTATTTCCGGGTAGCCCCCACCTCATTGACAGGAGTTTTTCTTTTCCAAGGCCCCAATTTTGCCTGGAAAAACCCCCAGATTTCAAAGCCCCTGACTTAAAAAAAAATTATATTTTTTACCCCCCTTTAAAAAGGCTTTTTTTTCTTGGGAAATTCTTTTTGGAAAATTGTCTGGATCAAATTTTTAATCATGGGTTTTAATTAAAATGGGCAATGTTTTAATTATTTTAAGTTTTAAAAAAAGATAGAGATTAAAGCCCGGGGGGCCAATGACAAAACCCAAACCCCCGCTCATTTAAAATTCCCCTTTTTTTTTTTGTAAAGAGAGAGAAAACTAACTTCCCCTGTTTAATAAACTAAATAAAATTTCTTAAAAGGGAATTCCCTTTTTATGCATTTGGGAAAAATAAAACCCATATATATGTTTAGTGAGTATTTTGTACATGAAAAACCCGGGGTTTTTCTTTTTTTAAGTATTAACTACGTTTGTTTGGGAAATTTTAAATTTTTAATTCACCAATTAGAGATCCCTTTGTATAAATTACTAACAACTGAAAAATTTAAAAAAAGTCAAAACCCCAAAATCATAATTAAACCCCTTTTTTTTGGGGTTAATTTTTAAAAAATGTTACATCAGTTACACAATTTTCTATCAGTTTTAATTTAACCATTTTATTAATCTTTTTAATTTTTAAAATTTCCCAAAACCCAAAAATAAATTTAGGGTGCTTTAGAATTATTCATAATTCAAAAAAATATGAAAAATTTATTGAATATATGGTTTTTCGAAATGTTTATATATAATGGTACATAATCGTAAACCCTTAAATTTAGAAAAAGTATTATAAGTTTAAGAAAAAAAAAAAAATATTTATCCCTTTTTTATGTTAATGTTAATTAACTAAAGTATAAAAATCCTTCAACTGTATATCCCCTCAACGAAGATTTGAAACCCCCTGAAGAGTTAATTTTGGTTGGCCCAAAAAAATCTACCCCAAATATTCCAGATGCCAATTTAAATTTTTGGGAAACCCCTTTTTTTAAAAAAAATTTAATTCCTGTGGCAATACATAAAAGATTAAATTTTATTTATACTTAAAAACCCCTGGTATTTAAAAAATATTAATAATTTAAAAAAACAAGCAAAATAAAAATTTTATAATTTTATAAAATATATATATATATATATATATATATATAATACATATTCCTTCAAAATAGATAAAAAATTTACCAAAAAACACAGATTTTGTTCATTGATTAAAAAAAAAAAAAATAATAAAATGTAAGTATTCCAGCTAAAATTAGTATACATTCAATAAAAAATTTTAAAAATTTTTAATCAGAAACTTTTTCCCCGCAAAACTCTACTTAATATTGCAAAATACAAAATAAGAACTTTCAATCTGGGTCCAATGATTCTAAAGTTCCTTTTTAAATACCCCTTTTGGGCCTAAAATATATTTACAAGAAAAAAAAAATTTCTTCACACATATGGAAACAAAAATGGGAAAAAACTGAGGCATACAATTTTCTTCAAAAAAATTAAATCATTAAAATGACACGAAGTAGTCGAAAATAGATGTTAATTTATTGATAGTTACCTTCGGATCTTTCCCTAATTCAGTAAACTCTGCTTTGAATAATTTGAATCCTTCTTTTCACAATGAGTAAGTGATGTTTCATTTTAAAATATTACACCATCCTTTTGACAAAGATGTAAATATTTAATGCCAAGGATGAGTTACATTTAAACAGAGAATATTGGTTTTTTTTGACATAAACTACACAAAAGCAAATTCAAGCAGAATCATTTTTGTGACAAACTATTGAAAGTAAGGAAGCCTTTAAATAAAAATGCATGAGGCAGTGAAAGGGGGACACAGTGATTTATTTAATCTCATAACCCTTTTTACAATGCACCGAGAATTGCTCAGCGTACCAACCTCTGTTCAACATAATTAACTTTTTTCGGGATTTAGAGGTCTGACCATATGTGTATTAAAATTTTTACAAGTAGTAAATATAAAATATTGAAATATTTCAAAAATTAAATGACTTATTTCAAATATATATGATTCATTAATAAAGTATGCATGTATACTTATCATCAGTATTTGCAACATCAGGTTAAAATTTTTGGAAACTAAAAGGCTATATATATATATATATATATTATAGTATAATAAAAATATATCTTTTAGTTTTATTCTTTTTCAGTGTCTAACTATAAATATTATTAAGTAATCATCAATAAAGATCAGATTAGATGAAAGGACCTAAAATGTAATTGCTTTTGAGAATCTAACTGTACAACATTCCTTTTCTACATTTTGTTAAAATATATTATTAAATACATTTCTATTTTTTTTACTTTTAAATGTACAATAATAACTTCTATTCTTTAAAACTATTAAATGTGAGTACTTATTTAATATTTTGAATTAAATAATTTTTTCAAACAAAATGCTACATTTTTCATTCAAATCTTTATCCCTAATCAGAAATAATGTGAACTTTATACTCATGATTAATTGCTAAATTTAGAAAACTAATAAATGGGAAGTTATTTTATTTTATTTTGATTAAAAATAAATTTTAAAAAAAGCA
>BMAV01021854.1:111896-132480 GCA_019973955.1 Trichonephila inaurata madagascariensis | reverse complement strand
CACTGGTAATTATAAAGCTTGTACTTAACTGAGTATTGTAAAGTTAATAATAAAATACATCATACACTATCAGCATTATATCAGCGTAATTGTGTATTTTATTTTTTATTATGTCAGAAAGTATTTTGTTTGTTTACTTTTAGTAAATAAATATTTTTTTTTAAATAATATTTTGTTATCGATTCTTCGATATGCTCGTGCCCCTCCTTGTAGAGTTATCCCACCCCCTAGGGGGGCGCGCCCCACAGTTTGATAAATGCTGATGTAAAAGATTGGGGTGACCGAGTAAACTCTGCTAACGTTAGTATAGAGTGCGCGTGCCTTCTCCCGGGTTAAAATAATACATGAACATCACAGAGGTAGTATCGGTGAGGAATGATTGTTGATTAACATCGCATTCTGAAGCAACTATTGGCATGCTGCTATTGGCAATGAACCGCTCTACTGTGAATCAAGGTCAGAAAAGCGAAGATAAGGATGATTCCTGAACTTGAAGTAGGGGTTTGGAGAGCTGAGTTCATGTTTATGTGAAAATGATTCGCGACAGATTTAAACGTACATCAGTCCATCTACACGGCGAGTCTTGAGTGACATGGCGAGACTTGAATCCGTGCCTCAACCGAAGGAACGCCGACCACGAGTTCGCCACTAAATTATTCGTGACCGTGGCCACGGACGTTGTGATTGGTTAAAAGATTATTTAAAATCAAGATGTCTCATTTGATAACAATCTTTCATGAATTTTGATAGAAAAGTCAAAATATATTGTAACGTTTTCCCGACTCGTTGCTGCCAAATCGGCTTTTCTATGCGGATAACATTACGCCAATGCTTCTCAAACTTTTAATATTTCCGACCGAATTTTATAATCATAATTATAATCGCACCCCCCATACAATAATAATGTATTTTTTCGCAAATTTTACAGTGCGACCTTAAATATAAACCGCATAAATTATTAAGGCTGTTTTCGGTTAATGTTAAAGAATAGGATCCGAATTTGGAAAATTTTTTTAGATATAAAAAAAAGAAAAATTAATATGATATTCTGGCGTCACTATCCTTTAGAGAAAGCAGCATTTTTTATCATACTTCCCTTGTTTTTAACATAGTTTATTCATTTTTTCTGGTATAAATGTGTTTCACGTTTTTTCTTTTATACCGTAATGTCAAATGGGCTGTGTCTTTCCGTATTAAAATGAAAAAGAAAGTATTCATGGAATATTTTGAAATTTTTAAAAACACTATATTGTTAACAGAGATACGAGTTATAATTCTACAAATTTCCATGGAAATTGAGATATTTTTCTGTCTGAAAATGTGCTTCGCGTTTAGTTCAAGCTCTCGTACTTTTACCCAAAACAGCCTTAAGATAAGTATTACAATTTGAGTATATTACTCGTAAGTAATAAACATTTTAAGTAAGTTACTTGTAAGTAATAAATATTTTAATTAAGTTACTTTTAAATAACAGCGTACGTGTTTTGTTACTTTTTCTTTCTAGTTTTTAGAACATATTGCAATAAAGAAAAGCAACGTGTATTTTTATTAACTCAGAATGTATCTTGTTTTGCTTCCTTTCACTAAATTAATAATTTTTTTGAATATTTTTTTAAATAATTAATTACTTTAAACTTTTCGCTATGCTCCGCACCCTTCGTAGAATTATCATGATCCCAAGGGGGACACACCCCACATTTTGAGAATCACTGCGTTACACCGTTCATATCAAGACGTGAACCTCTAAAATATTGCAGGATCTTTACATTTGAGATCACGCGGTGAGTGAGGGAGTGAATATTAACGTCGCACTGTCAGCTACACGAGGGCTTTTAGCAACGGACCACTTACTTTTGAACCATGGTCAAGTGACGTGGACGACACCCGAGCTGGCACCCTGCTCCTAACTACTACACCACACTAACGGGAAGACGTTTCAGCTCTCGACAGAATTAACGTGCATCGTTGCCCTACACGGTGGGTCTTTAGTGGTACTGGGCTCGAACTCATGACATGCCTATCATGATTCAATACTTTGACCACTGGGCTACCGCAGCTCTTTGAGATTACGCAGAAAGCAGTTGTCAGAAGATAACAACAGTATCTGCACCACCTCGAACCTCAAGTGTAATTCGAGATGTAGGAAGGGACCGCCCCACCCCAAGAAATCGAAGAGAAGATAACTTGGAGCACCCGAAAAGGTACGTTGTGTTTTGCCCTCTTTCCAATAGAGTATATTCTCCAGTATTATAATACACTCAACAGTTTGAATAACTTGCACAACTGTAAATATTATAATTATAACTGTAAATAAGTATATAATAAATGTAAATACACTTAATTGCTGTGGACGTAATAAATCAAAAAATTCATTCCTTAAGTCTCACGCTATACTCATCAATTTTCCCTCATTACGTCACACACACATACACAACATGTCACCCCTTATTTCAAAAAATTCCCTAAGGCGGCGATATAACTTCACACTTCTTGAGGATTCAATTTTGAAATAAATATTGGATTACATTTTTTCAAATACAATTTATGTTGAAACATATCGATAGTTTAAGAAAAAAATAATTCTAAAGCAAAAATAAAGCTATTTCACTAATACATAAGAATAAATAAAAAGCAATTAAAAATAGATTGCCCTTGATTTTAAAGGATTATTGCTTTCTAATTAGCATTTAAAGATCAAAACAAAAAATGAATAGCTCTTGAATGATCAGGATAAATATAAATATACATAAAAAAAGAAGAAAAAAAAAAAAAAAACAATTCACTTTTTAATTTTTCATTTGACATAACTCTTTGATACTATTAAAAAAAATAAAACTCGCCCATTCAACATTTAAATTCTATTGTGCAGAGAAAATCATTTTAACTCATACGAGAGAAAAAAAAATCTTTAATGAAAGAATTCAATTAAATTGAACCATCTCTCGTTAATTTTGCCTCCAGATACTTAAAGATGTTATAGAAAAAGAAATCTATAAAGTTGAATTAAAAAAAAATTCTAATTTTCTGCAAAGAAATATTTTATTAGAAGGTCGATACTGAGTTTAGGAGATATATCCGTAGTCTTGGGTTCATAACTACTAGGGATTATCGCTTGAGTTTACTTTTAATTTTTTGTTCTCTAAACTCGGTGTTTTCTCTTGTTTTAGAAAGTCTGTTCATTTTACCAAATGAAATCTTAGAATATGATTTCCTAAGATTTAACTCAATTTGTACAATTATTGTAACTATCTATTATTTGCTTTCATAAAATTGTAATACTTGAGAATTTTTTGTTTTTCGATGATTCTGGTTATTTTGATTAGAGAGAGAAAAATTAATGTATGTATCAATAGTTTTTTTATTATATTAACAATTTTGATCATATTTTCAGAGTTATAATTCAGTAATAATAGCTAAATTACATTTTTAGAATAATAAACCACATCACTCTTTTTTTCTCAAACATACAATATAAGTATTAATTTTATTTAATTGAATAAATAATTGAATTTATATACATAGCACATTATATTAGAAGCATATATATTTTTAAATACACAATTACAAATAAAAATATTTTCCCAAAGACTTTAATTACGACTCTTTTTGTTTGTTTGTTTCAAAAGGGCTGCATTTTGGCAGCTAAGTTATTTGCATAAATGGTCCCAAGGAATGGAAGCCATTTCATTAGTGCCACCATCTATTGTGGCTTTCGCTACTAAATTATGACATTTGAAGTTTATTCAATTCAAAATCTCATCAGATGCTGAATATTGCCGTGATTCAATTTTGTCGACAGTAGCAGATCCAAATTAGTACTCAAGGAATTGTTTACATGCCACATAATTATAGTTCAAGCGTGCCTATGATTTTCACATCCAGATAATCTATCGACTCCAGTAGGCATCGAACCTGCAACCTTAGGCTTTCATGTCTGGTACGCTACTTCACAGCCAGCGATCCGACTAATTATGACTATCATTACGAGTGAGTGATTGAATGTTTATTAACTCTAAGATAACTATAAAGCAACACGAGGGCTACTGGTAATAGACCTCGTAATTTTGTACAATTGTTAAGTGATGAGGACGACACGTCGGCTGGAACCCCCTGTCTGAACTTCCACACCATGACAACGGGATGAATTTGAGCCTCGGCATATTTAACGTGCATCAGCGCCTCTACACAGTGGGTCTTCAGTGGTACTAGGGTTTGAAGTCAAGCCGCGCTCATAATCACTAGGCTACTGAAGCTACATCCTAAGATTTAACAAAGGTACAGTTTTCATTTTGTATTCTAAACTGAATAACATTTCTTATTTTTTCAAAAAAATATGTATATTGAGAACTAAAAACAATTTTTGAACTGTTTTTGTTTAAAGATAAAAAATTTTCATTCCTTATTATTTATAATACAGGGTGAGCACAAATGATGGAACCAATTTTAAAAAAATCATATTTTGGAAATTACAGCACATATTACAATAAGTGATACATAAATGTAAAGAGAGAAATATACCAAGTATTTTCCTGCTAATAATGTTCGATGTGGGGGCCTCTCTTTACACGGCATAAGTCAATTCAGTAATCCAATACCCTCCATACATTTTGTAGCAACAATCTGTGACGGGGCTTTACCGCGTTTTTCGTATTGATCCTCTTGGGGAATCTTTTTGTCCAGCATTGAGTTGATTCACAGCCAATCCTCTCAAGAAGAAACTGTGATATTCAGATTGGTTAGTAGATATTTAGTGAAGGTTTTGTAAGCAAAGGAAGGAGAAATCTAGCTGAGATGCTGAACGCCTTGAGCTGATGGTAAGACATTAAACTTAGAAGCGTTATTATAGAACGGGCTTTAGCGAGTATAAAAGAAATTAAGGAAGATTAAGATTCATTAAGATAACTTTGCTTAAAGATAAGTTGTTAGAGGACTCCAGGCGCCTATTTACATAGAATTTAGAAATACGTTATATCACTCCTGATTACCCTCCTATAGTAGACTTGTGTTGTTCAATATATTTAGACAATAATAAATTGGATTTATTATGGCTAACCTGGGTGATCAATCATTTCCTCCCACAAATCTAGGTCGCGTAGATGAAGTGGTGGTACCCCCCCCCAGGCAGGGGGGTATCACAACTCTGTGGAAGGTTCGTAATCATGCACAAATGCTTACTTGTAGTCTTCTGTTATTTGCTGTGTCAACTGCAAATGATGCGGCTTGTGAAATATAATTTCATTTGTAAAATTTTCCCATACTGTTCTCTCCATGCTTCTTCCAAGAAGCTTGACCGGCAGCTGCTTTTCTTTTTATTCAAGCAAACTTTTCCTTTCAATTGATGATATCATCGCCAAATGCTCTTGTTTGTTGGTGCTTCCTTTCCGTTGTGATTCTAAACACACGTTGCATCGTAATAACTAAAAGTTGCATATTCTCTGTCATTATCACCGTGTTTGGATGTCATTCACAATGATCTTGAATGTGTTGTTGATTATTAGTGACAAAAAAAATTGGCATACTTCTCTTTACTTTCATGTAACACTTGTTGTAATACATGCAATAGTTTTTCGAAAATATGATTTTTTAAAATCTGGTCTATCATTTATGCTCATTCTATATAAACTGATATATTAAATACTTTAATAGATTTTGAATGCTATCAGATTTGAAATTCAAACATTTGCTCTAAAGTAACTTAGAGTGTCATGGATAAAACACTAAAAAGAAATCCTTCCTTGCACGTCATCGCAAAAACAACATCGATGCAATTTGCAATATAGTCAACAACATTAAGAATATAAATTTCGATCAAGATTTTAAAATATAATAAGTGATTTGATTACAACAGTTTAATTATTTTTCTTATAGAATTTTTTAATTTGATTATTAAAAATAACTCCAGCCATTATGTGGCATGTAAAATATCCTTCAATTATCAATTTGGCTCCAGTACCCTCGGTAAAATTAAATCACAGCAATATTTGGCAAGCGACGAGAGTTTGAGCTAAAATTAATTCAAGCGTCAAAGTTTGGAAGCGAGATCAGCCACTAGATGGTGCCACAGTGAAATGTCTCTCACATTTGGGAATTTGCCATGTCTTCAAAGGATTAGTTGCCAATATACAACCTATCAGGAAAAAAATCATTTAAAATTAGATAATACTCATATTTAACTTAATAATGACAACTGTGATTTTTTTTGTCGAATTATATTTCCAGAAGTATTTATTTTTTTTTTAAAAAAATAATAAGTGGAAAATATAGTTTTAAAAAATATGATGTAACCATGTATAATGCCCATTTTCTTTAAATCTATTTTTTATGCTCCATATATCGGAACTATACCACATACAGGATCCTGATACCAGTAATATATATATATATATATATGAAAATTGATAGACTCATCATTAACGGCGTTCTTACAAAAAACATGATAATACAACAAAAGAATAATTAGAAGTAACAAAATTGTACAGGACGGCTGTAAAGAAATGCAAAATTAAAGTATTCCGCGGAAGTTTAATCCATTTTAAAAAGAATATTAATTATTTTAGTAGTTTATAAAAGCTCTTTCACTCAGGAAGTAATTATACTAGGGTTTTGTTTTGTTAAATGTATAGAACAAATCTGCATAATTAAAAAGATAATTTGCTTTCATTTTTTCTTTGAAGCCTTTTCATTTACAGAAGAAAAAAACAGAAAAAAAGCATCGCAGTTATTTTTTACAATGGAAAACTGAAGCTCTGTTGAAAATTCTGATATTTTTTGAGTCTTGCTTACAATAAAAGGCAAAATATTTTATTTTGCGTAATTTGTTTTTATAATTAAAAAATGGAAGTTTATTGAAACATACAATTATACATTTTAAAATTCTTATTGTCTCAACAAATATAAGTACTACTATCTACAAAAAGTAAATGATTAAACATAATTATAGATTTCCAGAAATGGTAGCATTTATATGTATAGGTTATAAAATAATCTAAATACACATACTTTACGTCTCGAACAGCTACTTAGACAATAACTTTATGGACACAAAATATACCTCTAAATTGATTGATTGATTGTCGCACTTCAAAAAAAACACAGTGGCAATTAGTGACGGACCTTTTAATTTCAAACCAAGATCAAGTGATGAGAACGCGACACCTGTGTTAACACACCACATATCTTACTTTTACTTTACACCAACGTAAGGCAGCGTTTCTCAAACTGTGGGACGCGCCCCCTAAGGGGCGTGATAACCCTACGAAGGTGGCGCGAGTATATTGGGAAGTCAAAAACAAAAGATTATTTAAAAAAATTATTAATTTACTCAAAATAAACAAAATATATTCTGGCATAATAAAAAATGAAATACACATTTACACTGATATAATGCACTTATAAATATATCAGTACTGCGCAATGTATTTCATAATTAATTTAAGAACTAAGTTAAGAATGCTAAGTTAACTACTAAGTTAAGAACAAGTTTAATAATTACCCAGTGACCCCAAGGTCTGGTCATATGCAAAATTATATGCAAACATTAACACTTATCTTGATAATTTGTACAGTTTATAATTATTATATTCAATGCCAATTAAAAATTACTTGATTCGCTCCTCATTCCCACCGTTTTGTAACATGTAGGTGAGTGCATATGGTGTAATGGGGTAAATAAGCAAATCCTCTCTGAAATAAGTAAATCTGTCGCAAACCTGTTAAGGTCCTTTTATTGCACTCCAAAGCTTTTGGAACTGTTTTATGGATAGCTGTACACAGAAAAGATCATACTTCGGAAAGACAGATATATACGTCCGGGGCAATTAATGCACTGGCTGAGCGCGAGACGTTTATATACACCGCTGATACCTAAGAGGTTAAAGTCGTAAATCAGCGTCAAAATATATTATTATTGAAATCAACACATTCTTATTGTAAGGGGGAGGCGGGAGGAAAATAATGATTGAATATTGGGTCGCAAATATGGAAAGTTTGAAGCATTGACGTAAGGACTCTTGTTTTATCTAAATCAAGTTTAACCCTTTATCTAAAGATGGTAATTATAAGTATCAATCTCTTTCAAATTACAGCAGAACGTCGTTTATCCGAGTCAATTGGGACCGGACACCGTTTGGATACGTGATTGTTCGAATAACCAAAAAACACACGCAGTTCATACATTAATATGAAACCGGACACTATATGAGTATTGAAAATCCTCACATGCGGGTAACGTGCTTGAAGAAAAAGAAAATAGGTACAAAATGTCGCAATTTTACCTTTATTGTGGAAAATAATCACTCATTTTTCGCTGTACCATAGTACACCTTCGGGTTTTCAATACAAGGTCTCTGATTCTCTTGAGCAACAGTAGTTGAGTAGGAAAGCACTCCGATTGTTGTTCGTACAACTGCATAGCTGTCTCTAACGCAAAAAAAGCGTCAGCATTTGATGGACTCTTGTTACTTCCGTTGTTGTTGTCCTCGTCTTCATCCGTTTCATCGTCGACTGGGTAGGATTCTTCTTGCAAGGAAGTCACAATCTCATCATCATTTAGCATTTGAAATGCACAGTCTTCTGCATCGCCTGTCATCTAAGTTTCTACATCTTCATCGCATTCCTGAAATCCTGGGATGGATTGGGCAAAGTCGGTAATCTCCACCCTGTGGTCGTCATTGAAGTCTTTTTCGCCTTCCAAATCTGTACACAGCTTATTCCATGCATTTTTCATGCTCTGTCTTTCCAGCGATTCCCACGATTCGGCTAACATGTATCAGGCGTCCTTCATATTGAGCTTTTCAGCAAAAGCAGCAACGCTTTCTTCGTCATTTTCTGTCAAAAGAAATTTTCGCAAAATTTCTTTCCTAAAAAACTGGTCCGGATATTTGATGCGCCTCATAATAAACGTTCGGATAAATGAAATTCTACTATACACAGAGTGAGGGAGTGAGTGAATATTAACGTCGCACTGTTCAGCTACACAATGGCTTTTAGTGACGGACCACGTAATTTTGAACCATGGTCAAGTGACGTGGATGACACCTGCGCTGGCATCCCCCTCCTCTAACTACCAACCCCACCAAAGGGAGGACGTTTGAGCTCTCGGCAGATTTAACGTGCATCGCTCCCCTACACGGTGGGTCTTTAGTGGTACTGGGCTCGAACTCGTAACAAAGCCAGTCATGACCACTCGGCTACCACGGCTCCTACTGTTCATAGAATAAGCATTTTTACGAATATTCTGGCGATACTTAGCAGGAATATTCCTTTAATTCCGCTCTTCCAAGATATAGGGCAACACGGGTTCTATGATGAGTATTTTAGAGGAGAAAGCTGTTAGTTTTTTATAGCAGAAATTACGTTCTTACCTGGCAGCGATTTCAGCGGATTGCGAAGACTGTAAGTTTTGTTCCGAAAAAATAGCTAATGTCAATATGTTAGTGTCTAATTTTTTTGTATGTTAATAAAGACTTCAGGAAACGATTTGACTATCTGTTTTAAGTGAACAGTGTTTGTAATTAATTTTACAGGAATATATTTAATTAATTAACTCTAACGGATTAAATTTCCCAAAGTTGAGTATTTTATTTAAGTATATCCCTTAATTTTAAAAGTAGTAATTAAAAAAATATATTGCCTGAAAAAAAAACTGCAGTAATTTTCAAAGTAGTAATTACAAAAATATATTGCATGAAAAAAAAACTGCAGTAAATCATAATGCTGTAGTAGTAGTTGTTTTTCCACAAACTACGCTTTTTAAAAAATAAGGTGTCTTTCAAAAAATTAAAGAAATTTAATTTTTGAAATATACCTTTATTACCCTAATACTTAAATGTTTAATTTATCCCGGGGAAAGGGAACTACAAATTCAAACTGTATTTTATTATTATTTGACAAGCATTATACCGAATACACCAAATGCCTAAATGCCCCAAAGTGAATTTATTATTGCTATTTGACTATAAATATGGTCTAATGAAGATTCAGAGAGATAGTTTACCATAAATGTTTAATTTTTGTAGTTCAGACTATTTTTGTTATGTAAACTTATTTTTGAAAATGTATATATATTGATTGTTTTTAAACATCGTTCTTCGAAGTGATAAGAAAATTATTGGAAACAGTCCTCTTAGTTTTGAACAACAGTCAAGTAAGGAGGAAGATAACACATGAATTAGCACCCCACTTTCCAAATTTCGTCATCTCGCCAGCCACGATTGATTCAACGTAGTTTAATTATTCTACTCAGATGTCTTTTCTGGCATCAGAATTAAATAAAATAATAATAAAAATAAATTCTTGATCACGGTCATTCAGCTACCATGGCCTCTTAAATAAAGAGAAAAAGTAATAAATTACAAGAATTAATTAAAAATTTCATGAATTTCTTTAAAACTTATAAATAAAATTCGATCATTTCCTTTTTAATGAGCTTTATTCTAAGAACTCACAATTTATAGCATTTGCTGTTTAGTTGAAACCTTATTGTTTTACGTCTTTTTTAACCATAACCTTTTGTCTAATGTCTTTTAGCTATATTCTTTCATTCTAAACTTAATGATTCCACAGAGTGCTCTAATTAGTATCTATTTTTTTAAAATTAAAATCCTTGACTTTTTTTTTTATCCTTAACCTTTTCTTTGTTTGCTTGAATGTAAAAGATAATGTACTCCATTTTTATAAAGACGTATTAATAGTGTCATCTAATTAGTTTTAAAGTACTCTGAAGTTGATGAGATGGGATCTAACAAACAGTCTCCTAATTACTGAATAATAGTAATTTTCCGTTTTATTCATGAAAAAAGAAATTATTCTTGCTGTTTAAAGATAGTTAACACAAAATTGAAAATCAAAGCACAATCGTAAATCAAAGGTTAAATGAAACGATGACACTATGAACATTATTACAACTGTCCATGGAAATTTCATTAGTCATTAGTACATATAATTTGTTTAGAGATTTCAGTATCAATTTACGTTGTACACTGTAACTGCAGCAAGAACGGATGTTTTTTTCTTAAAATATATCTATATATTTATTTTAAATATTAATTATCAAATTTATGAAATCAAAAATATCCATTCTTTGCAACTCCTCCTGAACTATTTTTGGGGGTTGCTTTTTACTGTGGCTTGAGCATTTGATCTGAAGTGCCGCTCTGCCAATTCACAGACATATACCGTGCTGCACATTTAACAATTGTTTCTTAATTTTTTCTCACGACCTAGTTGTTAAAGGCGTCACCAAAGCATTTGTCTGAGAAATGTAGAAGTTAGTCAGATCGTATTTCTATGTACGTAGTTAAAAATTGATATAGCAAAATTTGTCAAATTACAGAGACTTAAATGGGCTGATCATCTGGCTCGAATGAATGAAGATTGTAGCTGCAGGAAAAACTTTCTGGCGAAGTCCATGGGAAATAGACCTCGGGGCAGCCCCCCGTAAAGTTGGATTGACTGTGTCGAAAATAACCTAAATATTTTAAAGGTCAAAAACTGGAAAAAAGTTGCCAAAAGCAGAGATTCCTCGTGAAGATTTCTGGAGAAGGCCAGGGCCGGAACACGACTGTTGAGCTATTGATGAAGTTAAAAATTTACTGCGACAAAATCACCAAGATGAAGTACATAGGTGGTAACTTGGAAATTGAACACTAGATGACTGAACAGCACATTTAACTCTTTTTGTTAAACATGCACTCTTTGGAAAGCTAAATTATGACTAATGATACAAAAGAACTATGACATTCAAATGAACAGCCATATCAACTAGAGATTGTTAATGACATCAGTGGAAAAAAGTTACAAAATGATATTCATTCTAATAGGGAATATTTATCAGTTGTTATAATAGCTGGGAAAATTATCTTGTTTGAGTTTTGCTCAGAAAGTATGCCAACTGCGAAAAAAGATTTTTCTTCCTGCACCACTTGCAACCATGCCACTTGTTTAAGGCGGTCATTTAATAGTACAATGTAAATAAAAAATTATATCAAATTAAAACTAAATATATGAAAATTAATCACTAAATATATACCCAATATGTTTTAAATAATTTTCTTCTAAAGAAATATTTAAAAGCGCTTACAGTTTGCGGATATTTTTGAGTTTCTAAGATAATTATTGGAAGTTATAAAAACAGAGATCGTTACATTTTTCCAAAAGAATTCCCATGAAATTTATTTTTACCTTTGTTTAATTCTAAAAAGTAAAATCTCGTTAAAAAGTTTTCCCTTTTTTTACAGTAAAACTATATTTTCCTATACTCTATACCCGAATAAAAGCATTTTAACAGACAGAAAATCTGCCATTTTTTTTTCAGTTTATACAAAAGCTTGCAAAATTTCTTATACACACATTTGTTCTCAGAATTTAATCAAGTAATGAATTTTTTTCCTCATAAAGACAAGCTAGTGTTTTTCTGGTTAATTTCTTTTTATCGATTGATTCCGGGCTTTAATACTAATTCTATAATACAAAACAAAACATTTCGAGGAAAAAAAGTATCATCGAAACCTAATTATCGTTAATTCCCAAAAATATTCCTCTAATCCCAGGTCAGACTTAATTAAGGCATTAAAATTCCATATTAATTAGTTACAAATTAGAACATAATTTACTTTATGGTCGAGTATCCAATATTTCAAAGAAAATAAATGACTGACGAACTGAATTTGCATCTCTTCACTGTTGTGAAAACTGAAGTAAAATAAACATTTTTTTTATATAAAACAAGAACACTATTAAAAAAAACTCGATTGAATTACGTAGGGAAAAAAACTGGCCATTAAATATTCTAAAATAATCTGTTTCTGATGACACCCTTGATACGCTAAGATAATTAACTCCGGACTAAGGCTTAAAATAATAAAAAAAATCTAGTAAATTATATTTTCTCAGCACACAAGTGTAAAAAAAAAGGAGATATTTTTGTTTAGATTTTGAAGTATCAATTTATTTGAACCCTGTTGGAAAATGTTTATTTACGACATTTTAATCCATAATAATAATGATTAATTTAAAGACTTAATAAAATAGGTTAGTCTTTTTATATGATCATGAATGACACAAAGCACATATCTTTTCTTCTTTTTTCAATAGAGATATTGACTTCCAATAAAAAAAAAAATAGTAATATTTGTTAAAATTCTTGAAAAAAAAGGAGTCATGAAAACCTATTTCGTAATTGGATTATAAAATTAAGTCAGGGCTTCTCAAACTTCACTACTTGCGACCCAATTTTCATCACCCCCCTACAAAAACAATGTATCGATTGCAATAATAATGCACTTAGATGGTAAAGCTACAATATGACCTTAATTATAAACCGTAAAAATTATCAAGATAGGTATTAAATTCTGAATATTTTACTTTTAAGTAAGTTATATTTAAGTAAGATACATATTACGTTAAAATTTAATTTTTAAATTGGAACAGATTGCAAAATAACTTAAATTATATATATATTTCTTGAATCATCGGTTTTACATCCATTCCACATCCATCCAGATTTTCTACGGGGCTGTTTCAAGACAAAATATTGATCTCAATTAAATACAGAAAAAGAAAATATAATGTTAATTTCTAATTATTACAACTTGCTTTAAAAAACCTATGGAAGTCAATATTAAACTTGTTCTGAATTTGGTATTGATGAATTAATTATCAAATACATTGCGCGTTACAAATGCATTTATATCTGCGTAAAAATGTAATTTATTTTTTATTATGTTGGGATGTATAACTTTTGAATAATCATTTATTTTAAACTGCTCGATATGCTCCCCTCCCCCACGTAGGGTTAGCATGCCCCACAAGGGGGGCGCACCCAACAGTTTGAGAGCCACTGACGTAAGTATAAAAAACATTTCTATTTTTTTTAAATGTAAAGTAATACACTAATGTAAATGGTGTATAGAATTGAGTTTCTATTCTAATTTTATTCTAAAAAGAAAAAAATCTTACCACAGATGCTGAATTTAATAAAAATGGAAAATGCATGGTTTACAGACAACAAATAGGATGTTGCAATTAGCTATCATCGAACTTTCTTCTTCCTTTATAATAGATCAATTTCTAGTAATGGTTTTACAATTACCATTCTACACTACTGGTCATTAAAATAGCAACACCAAGAAAGCGACATGCTAAAGACATGAAAATTTAACCACAAGAGAAGGTGCTGTGATATGCAGATGCTTAGTCTTTCAGCGCATTCAGACAAAGCAGTCGTGGGAAGCGACACCTACAATGTGTTCAAATGAGTAAATTGTTCATCCTGTTTCTCATACACAAATTGCATTTAAACGTTGTTGCCTGGTGAAAAATTGTTGTAATGCCTCGTGTAAAAAGCAGAAAGGCGCACCAGCATGTTTCTGACTCGGATAAAGGTCGAATTGTAGCGTACCGGATTGCGGTTTATTGTATCACAGTATTGCGGTTAACGTCGGTCGAGATCCAGTGACTGTTAGCAGAATATGGGATCGATGGGTTCAGGACCGTAGTATGGAAGGCCATGCCCTCCGATCTCTGTTTGACTCAATGACCAGGGGTATATAAATTTTCTTACTACTCCTAGAGGTGGTTATTCTAGGTACTGATTTCTCTAGATCCATGCACCCAAATTTCTTGAAAATTTAATCACTTGTTATTTTCAGTATAGTTTATATTAGTCCAATAAATATCATTTTGTTATCTGCATTTCTTCCTGGTGTAGCAATTTTAATAGCCAGTAGTGTATAAATACTTAAACGAGAATCAGGTTTAAAACTTTTAAAAATATCTTCTCAAAATTTTTTTAGAACAGTTAGCAATAGTGTTTGCCTTTCTTACTAATCTATACACGTTTTAAATTCTCCAAGTAATCTCATTTTAATGATCAATAATTTTAATGAATCTCCATAAATAATCACACTTAAGGAATGGATTTTTTGTGTGGTACCTTTCGCGCATTTCGTAAATAGGGCTGATACATAGGTGGAAGACCCGAGCGACAATTCCCTCATATATTTAAGAGTAAGGTCAGGATTTGACCTTTTAGAGATCAGAACTCAGGTGACAGTAAATAGGCCCACACAAGTTCTAGTGTGATGTAGGTATTAGTTTCATGCCCCGCACAGCATCCTGCAACCTATAGTTATGGTTTTAGCTATAGCCAATTCACGAACATTGATCTCGTATTTGGGGGGATGTCGGTATCCATATTGATATATCTCATATGATCACGAGAACAGTCAGATTCAGAACATAAACATTACTACGTAACTATCCACGAAAATGAAATGAATGAGTGTGACTATCACCTACTTCAACAATATACATTGCAAATATATTGCAATATACATTGCAAGTAGTTGGTGCCACAAGCACTAACATTCTTTACTAAAAGCTATAGATTTACTTTAAATATCGAAATATAAATAACCCAGGTATACTTTTATCTAATGTATCCCTTAAAATATTGGAATTTGCAAATTTAAAGCAATTTGAAAATATAGTTTAATGTGGCACATCTTAAAACATTGAATTTCATAAAACAGGAGTGCCTCTAAGAACACTGTGATCTTATCGAAATTTCATTTGAAAATGCCTTTATACCAAGTAAGAAAATGATTAAACTTTCATGGCTAATGAACATTCACGTAGATTATAGCAAGCGTTTCTATTGTGCAAGTATCATTGTATAAAATAGGAAATGATTGAGGACTGTTTATTCTATCTCACTATTTTTCGGTGTTGTAATTCCTTGATGTATCAATTAATTACTTACGACGGTAAACTGCCTAATATGATGACTGTATACATTTCTGTTGATTTTTATCACGAAAAGTAGCTTCTAGTCCAACCTTATATAACTTTAAAGTTAAACGCAATATTGATGAATTCCAGCAGACAGTAGCGCGTTACCCTTTATAAAACGTCATATTGGGTCAACTTTCTAACAAAAACTCGCCAGACCCCATAATACTTAGATATCTCTGGAATGCCTATCAGCCGTTGATGCTTTTTGATTTGTGTTTGTGGTCAACACATTTACCAGACCCGTCATCAATTGAACATATATGGGATATAGGTCATTTGTGATTCAGGTATCCATAGTTACAGCAGATTAGTAATAATTAAATAATTTTTTTTATAAATGTACAAATGCATGTATCGGCGCCAAGTTTGTTTCATCAATTACTGATTTTAAAATTCAATGCGCAATCGATGAGTGTCACAGATTTGAATTTTGAATCATTTTATGAATGTTGGATCTCTTAACACGTAACATTTCAATGAAAACAATCGATTTTTTAAATGGATTATATAGTATATTGTTATAAACGTATAACAAAACTGCATCAGATTGGACACAAATTAATTTTTTTATTTCTAATGGTAGATTATGAACAGTTACTCCCAGAGTTCATCAATCTACCTAGTACATCACCGAAAGCAGGTATCTCTTTCTAGTGCGGCGCCATATAGGCGGATACTAATCGTCGCAGTTAATTTTGAAGCCCGGTTTCCTCACTAGAGGGAGGTACCTGAGCTCTGACGATGCGAACCTGTACTATGATTTAAGTTTGCCTAGAGCACAATCCTAGGGATCTCTTACATGCCGTATAATCATACGACATGACCGCTGTCGATTTTCTGCATCATGAAAAACCCTTCGACTTGGGCCGGGGTCGAACCCGTAAACCTTGGGTACAGAAGGCCAGCAACAAACCAACCTCGCCACCCTGCCGCGATGAAAATTAATTAATTAATTAATAGTAAGTTGAAAAAAATTTAAATATATAAAATTGAAAGGATGAAAGACATTTTAAATTGCTTGCATAGTTCATACCTGTTCTTTCATGTTTATCTAAGAACTACTTTTCTAAGATATAATTCATAACAATCTTCTTAAATGTTAACATTTATTTCCGAAACAAGAGATTTGATGAAGTTTAAGCAAAATGTTTAACACTTGTGCACCCCTGTAATGTTTGAGACTATACGAGGGAAGGAAATGACCCTGTCAAAACATGATAAAGTGACTTGTCACTTTGATTAATTAACGTTTACCTGGCTCTTTTAATGCAAGTCAGAAGTTAATTAAATTAGCGCTGTGAATACTAAGTCTTGGGCTGTGCTCTCTCTCTCCTTCCCTCTTTCCCAAGAGAATTAAATTCCCTTTCATTGAGGTGAAATTTATGCAAAAGGGATATATGTTACAAAATATTTACAATTATTTTGCAGCATACAGTAGAACGTCGTTTATCTGCACGTTTATTATCCGGAGCGTCAAATTTTCAGACCAATTTTTAAAAAAATTTTTTTTTGTCAATTGCATGCCCTGTATATGAAAATGCACGGAATAAGCTATGGCAAGATTTAGAAGGCAAAAAAAAAAAAGACTTCACTGACGACCATGGTGAGGAGACTACCGACTTTGTCCAATCAATCCAAGGATTTCAAAAATGCGACGAAGATGTAGAAACACCTGGAGGGCATGCGATGCAGAAGACTGTGGATTTCAAATGCTAAATGATGACGAGATTGTGACTTTCTTGCAAGAAGAATCCGACCCTATCGACGAGATGAAACGGATGAAGACGAGGACAACAACAACAGCGAAAGTAGTACGGTTCCTTCAAATGCTATCGCGTTTTCTTCGTTAGAGACAGCTATGGGGTCGTACGAACAACAATCAGAGTGCTGTCCTACTTAACTACTGCTGCTCAAGAGAATCGGGTGGCCGCGGTAGCCAAGTGGTATAGGTATCGGACCGTGGCTTGCCTTGTCACGAGTTCCAGGCCAGTACCACTAAAGACCCACCGTGTAGGGCAGCGATGCACGTTAAATCTGTCGAGAGCTGAAACGTCCTCCCGTTGGTGTGGTAGTTAGGAGAGGGGGGTGCCAGCTTAGGTGTCGTCCACGTCACTTGACCATGATTCAAAATTACGTGGTCTGTCACCAAAAGCTCTCGTGTAGCTGAACAGTGCGACGTTATTATTCAATCAATCAATCAAGAGAATCGGAGACTTTGCAGTGAAAAACCGAAGGTGTACAATGGTACAACGAAAAATAAGTGATTGTTTTCCTCAATATAGGTAAAATAGCGACATTTTGCACCTATTTTGCTTTTTCTTCCGGCACGTTTCCCGCATGTGATGATTTTCAATATTCGTATAATGTCCTGTTTCATATACTGCACGGATCGCATTCGGCTTTCGAACAATCGTGTATCCGAGCGATGTCCGATCCCAATTGATTTGGATAAACGACGTTCTACTGTAATTAAATATATTGGTGAAGGCCCCTTCAGGACCGGAGGAAGGAGAAAGAAGCGCTTCCCCAGGCCCACAAGTACCGATAGTATACGCACGCACGGAACCGGACGAATTTTCCCGTTAAGCTTAATTTCATTTAAAAATTCATATAAAAACTTTAACGCTATCAAATAATCTAAAATTTGCAATTTACTATCATTAATAATATCTGGAAATATATAACACAAAAACTTTCGCTACATAAAAAAAAAAAAAATCGCGAATTTTAAAGAAAATGTTTTTATTTAAATAAAAAAAAGTATTTTTTTCACCATGATGATTGAAATAAAATAGACGCAAAACTTACAATATACAAATTTTCAAATCTCAAACGAGATAAATTTAATGTCGCATAATTTTGTGGCTTCAATTCAAACAAATTTTTTAAATAAAAGCTAATACATTTCTTTTTTTATTTTCAATTAACCATTATACTGCGGAACTAATTAAAAAAAACTCGGAATCAAAAACACATATTAAAGTTCAAAGCTATGTGAAACATTATTCGAAAAAATCGCCATATATATATATATATATATATATATATATAGTGCCTGTAAAAAATAAAACAAAAACGTTCCAAACTCTGAACACACAGGTGTGATCATGGGCCTCAGAGCAGGGAAAAAACAATCACATATATGATACCGTGGGCCCTGGAGGAAGAAACGCTTGATCATATACATGTGATCATGGTCCTGAACGGGTTAAGAAAATGCCAAGTCGTTAAATACCTCATTTTATTTTTAATAGATGCGGGAAAGCCAAGACCTGGTAATTCTTTTAGAAATGACAGCATAAAACTCTTATGTGTAATTCAGCGTTTCTCAAACTGTGGGGCAACACCAATACGAGGGGGGCACGAGCCTACTGAAAAGTCGTAAACAAAATATTATGGAAAAAAATTATTTTACTGAAAATAAACTAACAAAATACATTCTGACATGGTAAAAAATAAAATACACATTTCCACTGATATATTACACTTGTAAATGTATCAGTGCTGCACAATATACTTTATATAATTAATTTAACAATATTAATTTTACATCAAGTTAACCCCAGTGACCCTTATGGGATTGTCATATATAAAATTAGATACAAAAAAATAACACTTATTTTGATAATTTTTTGTACGGTTTATAATTAACCCCTTAACTGCCGATTAAAAGTTACACGATTTCGTTCCCAATGCCAACCGTTTTCCATGCAATGTATTGGGTTTGGGGGAGGGAGTAATAAGGAAGCACAAATAATTTGAAATAAGTAAATCCTTCGCAAACATTGTGATTCCTTTTCCATTGTCGCCAGGTCCTTTTATTGCATTCCAAAGCCTTCGGAATAATTTTATGGATAGAAGCGCACAGTACTTCTCGTACGGATCGTACAGATCACAGTACAGATCGTATTTCGGAAAGACGTATATATCCGTCCGGAGAAATTAATGCTTTGGCTAAGCAGGATGTTTATATACGCCAAGGACAGTTCAGAAGTTTAAAGACGTATGGTAGTTTTAGCATGAAAGTATAATATTATTGAATTCAATACATTGTTATTGTATGAGGGGGCACGATGAAAATGAGGATTGAATATTGGGTCGTGACTATTGAAACTTTGAGAAGCATTGGTGTAATTAATAATTTTATTTAATGTTATATCACGTGTAAAAATTTATATATGTGCATAGAACGTATCTTTTTAAAATTATTTTACACTTGAAAGGTGGTGCCGGCGGGTACTACCTGTCCGCTTAACGGTGGACCAACCAACATTGTACAAATTATACAAGTGTTCATATCCATTGTTCAAATTGCGAAACTGCAATTTACAGGTGTTATGTAGTTCTGTTTACTTGTTATTTTCCCCCACAAAATTCGCTCTTGGATCTAATTTTCAGTTGAATTTATCACAAACAGCATCATCCAATACTTCACTGATAAAGTCGTCAGATTTTTTTTAAATATATAGCTTTCTGGAAAGTTGAGATTTTTGTTCCGTTGATTATTAGTATGTCTTCGTATGAGACAACGCTTTTCTTCTTACTCGACGATTACAACCCAAAGAAACGTTGCGATATTTTTCTGTGAGAGCTTGCATTTATGTACAATCGCTATCATATCGGCTACATTATATGAAATGAAGCACATGGTTGCCAATTCAGCACGAACGACACATGCAAAATCGGGGTTGCCAACTTGGCGAGTTTCCTGAACGTTGGTATTGTTGCGATAGTACATAATAAAAATTTATTTTAGCATCACGGAAAAAATTATATATATATATATATATAT
>BMAV01021854.1:93192-111796 GCA_019973955.1 Trichonephila inaurata madagascariensis | reverse complement strand
ATATATATATAGAGAGAGAGAGAGAGACTTTTTTTGTGTGTGTAAGCTTTCATTGAGTTTTGAACATTATTTGAAGAAAATAGCAATAAATGTAAATAAAATCTTAGAAGTAGAACGAAATGTTTATTATAAGTACAAATTTTATTTTTAGCCATTAGTCAGCAAAAATCAAGGGGTTGTACATCTTTATAGAATCTTGTAGTGTATATTAATTAAATATAAATTTGTTAGTAAAAAAACAAAAATTTTCATTTCTCTTAATTAAACAAATGATATCAATCAAGTATTTTTTGAAAGAAAGTATAAGTATCAAAGATTTATCGCCTGCTTAAATTGTATTCTAAATTCAAATCTAAAGAAGAGAAAACATCTTTAAAAAAGGAAGATGCATTGTATATTTCATGCTACACAAAGTTTGTTTGAAAAGGAAGAAAACAATTTCTACTGTTTTATTGAGTAAAGAAAACAGTACTAAAGTAGTTTCATAGTAAAATATTAGAAGGAAATTAGAAAAAATATACATACAATAGTCTTAGTAATATTTAAGTGGATCACTTAATGTAAATAGGAAAAAAAATATGTAAATATAGGAGAACGTATATTTTTCATTTTGTATTGGAAAATAAACTAAAAACTTGTACTTCTAATGAAATTCAAGTTTTACTCTAATTTAGAAATACTTTAGCAATCTAAACAGTGATATTGGTATTTATTATTTAATGGCAAAAGTGTTTATTTTTAATTATAATTCCCTTCAAAAGTGTAAAATAGAACACATGAACAAAAGAAACATTTTAGAAAATTTTCCAATTTGAAATCAATTACATTGTTTAATATTGTATAAATTCATATTTTAATGAGAAATTTTATGTTTGTGTATGTCAGAAAAATCTTCATGTATTATAAAATTAAATATGTGTGTAGTTTTGAGAATATTAAATATAATAGATGATGATACTACTTTTTTGTGAGTAAATTTAATGAAATATTCCAATATTAACACATATTTATTTTTGTCTTTCAGATTTGAGTCTGCTGCAGTAAGAAAATTATCTTTTACGCTGTTTTACTATCAAACAAACAGAGAAATTAAATCTTTTTTTACGAAAATCTCTTTAATACGGAGTTACTTAAAATATTCTGAAGGAAAACAAAATCTTGCAAATGAGGCTAGTAGCACACTATTCAAGACCAATTTTTATTATAAACCTATAGAAATTTCAACAATCTTTTAATACCTCTTATAACCTCTTTATAACATATATTCAATTTTTTTCAAACAGTTTTCCGTTTCAAAGATTCACTGTAGTTAGTTTGGGAAGCATACACAACATGACCCTTCAAGAAAAAAGGTACTTCTGGAATGAAATATCTCGGTAATTGCAGTGTATTTTTTTTTTTCATAACTACCATGATTTTTTCCTGAAGGGGATTTTTTTACAAATTATTCTTTTACAAAAGAATGAAAGGGTAAACGTGGTTTTTAAGGAATACCTGAATAAATACTTCACTTAAAAAAAGTGAATTTAGATCTTTTTTTTTTCTTTTAAAAGGTGCTTGAAGAAATTTTCTTAGTTTTAATGTTTGCGTCAAACATAGCAAAATAAATTAAGGATAATAGATTCCTTATTTTAAATTAAAATTAAATCTAAATGACATTTAGACATTACTGTGAAGAAAAAAGAAAGTGAAATGTGCATGGTTTAAAATAAGAATTTTTCATAGATATATGTATCTATATGTAACAAACTTGTATTTATATTGTGAAACCGCCCCCCTAAGGTGACCGTTTCTTTGATTATCCGCGTGAGCTAGAGGTGCACGGCTGACAAAAGGAATAGACTTTTTAAAATTCTTAATAGGACTTTATTAAGAATGTAAAGCTTATAACAATTTAGATGATTATAGTTAAGAGAGAATCTACGACGAGCAAACACACAGTAATAGTTATACCGAATAGCGTAACTTGGACCACTATTAATATCTAATCCACCTAACCTCATCAAATAATTATTCACACATTTTTTTAAAAATTAATATATATTTATTTTATATATCTTACTCATAAAAAAAGAAAGAAAGAAAGAAAAACTGCAAGGAAAACAAGAAAAAGAATGTCGAAGAATTCACTGTATTTTCAATATTAAGAAAAAAATTCTATACTAAAATTAATGAATTTTAAGGACATTTTATAATTTAAAGCATACAAGTAATATTAAACATACATTATTTTATAATAAGAACACGGGGACACGGGACAACTCCACTGAGGGTTAAAGAGGATATCGAAGATGTTTCTGGTGAACTAGACAATGGGGGTTAAGGTTGCACTTCTTGGATGAAACGTCCATAACTCTATTGCTCTCGGCGAGTTAGTATCTAATAAAACCAGTTCAAGATTTATGACCACCATAAAATGTGTTAAAGAGAGAATAACTTAAAATTTTTTCAGAAATACTTTAAAAAAAGGGAGAACAAAAATTGAATCACAAAAGAAAAAGTTCGCTGTATAGAAAATACCCTTCGATACAGAGAGGATACTTTATGAAGAAAATCGAGAAATGTTCAAAGTTCCTGGAAAAAGTTCGCTATATAGAAAAATTCGCAATATAGAGGTGATCTTTATTTAGAGGTGCGACTGTATTTTGTAAACATATAAATTTTAATGAAATTTTCAGAAAGCAGGGATTAACACATACTGGAAGGTTTAGAATATATTCCCTTTTGTGCTTTAGTAAAGCACAGACTGCAAAATCTATATGTTTTTTGAAAAGTTGACTTATGGTATATAATTGTATCTCATTTGGAACAGTTTTCATGCCGCTCAGAAAACTTACAGGTTGTACTTTGCGTTTAAGGTTTAAAAATCCAGAAGTGAGTTGTCTAAGTTTTAGCAGCGCAAATCATAGGAGAGAAAATAGTTTCAAATGGACATTTAAAATTAGTGAAGTTGGAGGGAAATATACTTCTCATGGCCTTATGATTAAGTAATGATTTTCGAGAAACATTTACATTCTTTTAAACCCTATTTAACCTTCTGACCGGAACATCCGTCTCTCAGACGGGGATGATTTGCTTTGATACCTGTAGATAACGCTGTGATATGTTGTTTGGGGTGGGCTGTATTGATATCTTCAGTTGGTCTCTGCGCAATGAAGAGGATCACGTGGTCGTACATGACGATTTTTTTCAACTTACGATATGTGCGATTTTTCATATCGATCACCGTCTATCATACGGATATTCCTATTGTTTTTTCGTGTTTGGTATAACTATTTTTAATTACTTTTAGATGAATATAAATAATTTTTAATCAGTTTTTATAAAAATGCTAGTCACAATTCTAGTGATAAAAATATATTGCTGTGCTTGATTTAACGCCACACATCTTATTTGAGCCATGCTCAATTTACTGAGCTATAAAAGGAAATTTAAAACTGTCCTTAAGGTAATAAAATTCAAAAAAAAATTTGCGCACCTGTCTGTCAGACGGATGTTTCTCATTGCGGCAAAAAATTAATGTTCTTGACAGAGGGTTAATCCATAAGCTCTTAAATGAAGAATATGTCTCAGAATATAATTGGACTTTAATGATCGTTATTTAGTACGAAAATCAATTTTTACTTTAAATTATTATAAATCACAAAATCACAGTGGAATCACAGTTTTCTAAGAAAGTTAATCGAAATACATTTTTTCCCGGTTTGGTAGCGTAAGTTTGACGCTGGTCTTATACGTCTAAGGTTGTGAGTTCATCCCGGCACAAGTCGGTGAATTTTCATGATGCAGAAAATCGACAGCGTACATGTCGAATGATAATGCGGCATGCAAAATATTACTTCAGTGCCTATTTGGCTTAGGTGCTCTTGGCAGAATTAATATCCCGGTACTGTTTCGCATCGTCAGAGCTCAGGTACCTCCCTTTGGGATTCAAACTTGGTGTCAAAATTACTTGTGGTGATTGGTATACCACCTATATGGTGCCGCTCTAAAAAGAGAAACAAGCTTCTGGGGGATGTACTTGGTATACCATGGTCAAACACCAATCCACCACTCTATTGAAAAAATACTTTGAAATACAGAATATATAATACCGTACTCAGTCATCACGTGATCTCATGACACATGCAGATTCGAAATACAGCAGAATTATTTGTTTTCTTAAGTAGAGGTCCGGAAAAAACGGAGTTTTGCCAAAATCGACTCTTAAGGGGAAAAAGGGAAAAATCCTGTTTTTCAACTATTAAAACCTACATACATGAAATTTTGCAAGCGAGTACCTTTTGCTGAGTAGATCCCTTACGAATGGGTTAAGTTTAAATTGACTTTGAGAAGGTGGTTATGAAGAAGTAAACATAAATATACTTTCGGGGTGGAAAATCCCATTTTTTTTCTTTTTTAAATCAAGATATGATATAAGAATTTGTATTGAATTGGAATGTAATGTTAAGACTTATTTATCAGTTACTTTAAAAAAAAACAATATACAGTCAAAATCATCATGAAATACTCAGCTAAATGGGAGAATTACAACTAATCTGATACACAGATATTTTAAATAAAAATAATAAAATATGAATATGATTTGAATATTTCAAAAAACATTTTGAAAGGAAGTCAACATTCATTTTATATTAAATATATGTGGGAAGTATCACCACTGTAACATTTTAAAAATTCCTTATTAAAGACGATCAAAAATATTTCTAAATAATAAAATAATAATCTAATATTAAGTTTAATTATTTTTGACTTCTAAGAAAAAAATGCTGGAAATAATAAAACTAGTTTTTGAAAGATTTAACGCCTAGTCCTTCAGAACTGAAATTTACATTAGAATACTGAAGAATCAAGGCTTCCCTATAAACTTAAACCTAAAATGTTTTATAGTGAGATAGAATTTAATTCAGTTCAAAGACTGTAACTAAGAAAATCCCTCTGCGTCTGTCCGTAATCAATTCTCGACACTCCCTTCTCGAATTTAGAGTTTACGTCTTCGTCTTTGAGTCCACTATTTTTGTGTTACATTCCACTCTAATTACGGAAAGTGAGCTCCAGTGCAGTCTAGTTGCACTTTTACCGCGTCTTAATCTAGATTTAGGAACCTTTTTGGATGTCGAGTAAGAAGTATTTCAAGTTTTTACAAAAGGACTGAAAAATCTTGCGTCCCAATTATGTGGGAATATTTCAGAGCTTAAAAATACTTGATAAACATGGTGAGAATTTAAAAAGAATTTATTTTGAGTATTTCTGAAAAGTTTCTTTTGACAAAATTGCAAAGTAATTTTATTTCTTTTGTGAAAGTAATACCTCACTTTTGCTATTTAATTATTAATTCAGTGAAACTTCAATTCCATTCAAAGTTTTAGTAAATAACATTTTATACAATGACAGCTTAAGGTTTCCTGATTTATTTAAAATCTTTAAATGCTCAGAGTATTTACTTAAAAATGTAAATAATATTAATAACAATTTACATTAAAGCACCTTTATTGTGAAATCACAAACTTTATATACCGTACAATCCGGCGTATAACGCGTTTTTTAAAAACCGAGAGTTTTAGAAAAAAAATTGGCAGTTACAAAGACTGCCGATAGAAGTTAAAACTTAGAACTTTTAGTATTAAAATTTGAAATTTCATAATTTTTCAATTACAATAATCAACATCAATCTGGTTTTCACATCTATTGGCATTCCGAGTAACAATTATATGCATGCTTATATGGTTTTTTATTATTCAAATATATTACGGGCTGTACAAGATCATGCCAAAATATAAATACAATTCAATTGAAATAATAATTAGTATACAATCATATTATTTATGGAAAATATTTGTATTTACTTAAATTTTAATGTACTTGATTTTTAACATTATTTTAATTGCTTACATCATTGTCATCATTAATTTCAACAATACTTAAACTTTTTGTACTTTCAATTATTTCACTTTGTTCTAAAAAAGATACATTAGGTTTATGGTAACTAAAGAAAGAATGGAAAATGTTTGATTCAAATTTATCTAAGTATCGCGTAAAAACCGCATCGATCGTCGTTTTATATTTTGTAATACTGAGTTTTCGATTATTGGACATATTTAAATTAAGTGTTTCATTTAGAAATTAAATTTGTGGTAGATTTTTATCATCTACAAAGTTAATATTGAAGTCTCCACTTAAAAATATCGGTACATTATCATATTTTTTGCCAAATCTTTTTTGAGTATTTCAGAACCTTCTTTTGTATAAATCATCAAATTTTCGAATAAAAATTTTAGAATCTGTCTCATAGATTTTCCAATCGAAATATAAACGACAACCGTTAATATGTAATTCCCATTCTTGGAATCGCAACGAGCAACGCCTATTTCGCTTTTATCAGAAACATTAAGATCAATGCTTCTGTTGAATTTAGTATGTATGTCCATATGTGTGAAGTAATGAAGTGTGACGTATCTTGAGAGTTGTGATAAATAGCTACGCTTCTGAAACTTCGGGTCTTTTATAACTTATAACAAAATTGATATTTGGAATATCAAGTGGCTCTTCGTTTTTCATACGAATTTCTGACAAAAGCAGAACATTTGACTTTTTTACGACAGCATCATATTTTAGGCCAGCTGCATGCGCGTGCAAACATTGACAGTTGAATGAAAATATCGATAATCCTTTCTTGTTGGAGATGAATTCTAGAAAAGTTTTGGTGACCGCGCGTTTTTGTAGTGTATAGTTTTGTAACCTTTTCAATTCTAACGTTAGATCCTCTCGATGACTTGTTGATCTTTTACGGTGTTTATCTGTTTCTGAAGCATTTAAAGGCGTTCCTGTTCTACCAATCCAACATTTCCGGCTTCTGCTAATATTTTCTTGAATAACCAAAAATAAACCTTGAATCCTCGTTACTCTTGTTAAAGCTACGTATATTAATTCCGTAGGATGTTTGCGATCGTATTCGTAGACAATAGCATCATAAGTATCTCCCTGTGATTTGTGAATAGCCATTGCCAAAGCAGAAATAAGTGGAAAATGTTTTCATTTCGCTGTTATGGTTTTATTGTTATTGAGTGGTATGTATGAGATGTCTGAGGAGTGATTGGCACAGCATCATCGTCAAGATTAAGGCGGACACTAAGATTCCTCGATTTTGTAGCTCGTTTTTGTCCACATAGTTTTGGAAACTTCATCCAAATTTTTATATATGATGTCATGATTTTCATCTCTCTCTACGTAACACAATTTTCCAACAGAGCCATTTGATAATCCGTCTGCAACATCTATGTTGTTTGTTATTATGTAAGGTCGGTTGAGAACTAAAATTAATTCGTAAGGCAACCCACCAGTGTTATCAGCTGTCATTTTGTGCAACTTCTGTCTAACAAAATTTTCTTGCTCAAGAATTATGATACCAATACGAAAACATCAGATGGCAAAGATATTATTTTCTTTACTTCACTGTTAAAAGTAGAACGGCCGTACTCATTTACCGCGGCGTTTGTAAATATAAGTCTAATTCCTTCAGGACATACTAATTGAGCTTCTTCTTTTGTGATAAATCTTGATTCTATTACCTGTATTTCTTCTTCCGTTAAAATATTTCCATTTCCAATAAAAAATAGCATTATTTAATTATTTTAATATCGAAATATAATGCAAAATTTTAATTTCTCACATAATTTGACTTCTAAAAATTACAAAAGAGTTATATTTAACCGTTACCTTAAAACAGTTAAGTTTCTTATTTTGCAAAATTGGTGGTAAGATTTAAATAATTATTTAAAAAAAAATCAAGAAACTATTAAATATGCTGAAAATTTATTTTCATAATATATTGTTCAATTTGCTACAAAATTACTCGGTAAGTTGGTGAATTACGAATTCCGTCGCCAATAGCTTTGTAGCGCGACGTAAACATAAATCTCAATCACTCACTCGGTAAGTTGACTTTCGTACTACAGTGTCATCTGCGAGGAGAAGCAACCTTTACAGCATAAAGAGTCATGAGCATGTCGGTGACGCGAATCCATAAGATTTTCCCCTACCAAAATGTGTCCAACGTGGCTAAAGAAGTTTTCACTTAAAAAAAAACAACTAGACTTCTACATACATCAAAATACTGCTTATTTAAAAGAAATGGCATTCCTTGCGAACTTAAAGGGTTGTAGTTCTAGCAGTATACTATTTTGTATAAAGCTTGAAATAATCCATTAAATAAATGACTTCAAAGCATAAGATTATTGTGAACACGTATATATTTAATGTTTCCTCGTAAAAAAAGGGGTGCGCGTTATACGGCGTATAGACCTAAAAATTAACAATTGCAGCTTTAAAGTACATGTGCGCTTTATACAACGGATTTTACGGTAATTATTGTGATATAAAATCATCAAAAGGGGAAAATTCTAAAGTATTACTCTCAAAAATTATATGTTAACATATTACTCTTATTTCGATAATAAGCAAAATAGCTTTTTGTGTATATAAATATGTGAAGCAAAATAATTGCTTGAAATAATGTTCTATAATTTAAGAAAAAATATCGTAAACATTGAAATAATTCAAAACCAAATTCAGAAATCATTAATTTTGAATCAATTATCATCAAATAATAGTAACGAGTTCCAATTATTTCAACTAATGTTAAATTACATGGCCAAAATATTTGTATCATGGTTTATAAAAATATGAGTAAATACCATGTAAAATAATTCAATACAGTTAAGTATAAAAAATTACAAAACTCTCTTAGACTTAGCTTTGGGTGGTTTGTCAAATGTCTAATTCAAGTTATTTAATTTATGTGGTGTAATTTGAAAATCATTTTCGGCTTCTTTTTTTTTTTATTGAAAACAGTTATAAAACCTCTGTGCAGCACAAATAATCACACGTGCCCATAGAAGTAAGTAATTATCACATATTGCAAAGGAACGAAGAAAAAACAATTTGTGGTTATAAAAAATTACAAGTATTTACAAGAAATCCAAAGAACTTTTTAAAAGCACTTATGGCGGAAATAAGTTGTTGGAGATTCGAAGGCCAATTTATATCAAGTCCCTTGAAAACCTCAGTTTTAAGATCAAAGACTGACTTTCAAGGGGTATTTTCAGCTTGGACACATTTTTACAGATTGACTTGGAAGATGCGAAATCTGTAAGGAATCTCGAAATTAATTTTTCATTATTACGGAAATATTAACAGTGAAAAATAATAAAGTGAAAAAAAAAAGATTTAATACACATAAAAATAATCTAAAACATTTTTATCTAAAATATTTTAGTATAATTAATACTTTTCATGGTAACGTAAAATTGAATGACTTTATATAATGCATTACTATTCATGCGCATCAAGAAATGCTTGTGCTATAAATTATTTATAATATACGTAAAAGAAAAGATATTTAAATATTTAATAATTGAATTCCATTTTTCTTTTATGCTAGAGAATACATGAGGAATACATATATAGGAAGTGAAGAAACTAAACATCTATCAAGTTTTTTTGGTTTTTTTTATGTGCCCGGGTCATTTAACACACACACACAAGAAATTCTCTTATGTTAAAATAACTTCTATGTAATTGTATAAAAATGTATATGTAAGCCTTTAAAAAATTAGATATTTCGTTTAGATAATGATATTATATAATAGTTATAACAATTACATTTTGTAAATGTTATTTTCCTTTTTTGAAGAGATATTATTAACTTACAAAAAGTTTAAATATTTTTGCACAAGGATTGTTTATAAATATTCAAATATGGAGAATATCATAAATATGTATATGAAGGAGAGAGAAAGAAGAATCTTAAAATATCAAAAACTAAAAATAATTGAATTTGTAACATTGCTTAAAAAAATAAATTTTCCTTTTTTCTATTTGACAATTTCCATAATTATTATTACACTCACGCATGCTAAATCAAAAGACCAAAAATAACTTTTTAAAGCATTTCATTGATGCCAAATGGGATAATCAATTCTCCAATTTAATGATTAAAATAATTTTTAAAAATAATAAATATCTTAAATCATTGCATAAGTATGAGGTACACTTAACAAATTACGTTATACATATAACGTTACAAATATGAAACTAATTGGGTAATTTTTTTCTCTTTAAAAACTTAGCCATAAAATGAAAAATTACTAGATTATAACACTTATTAAATCTTATATTCATGGAAATAAGTTTCATTGTTAATCCCAGGAAACGCAGAAAAGTTTTCTTATCAAAACAAAAATACGACAGTCCGGATATTTTCATAAGAAAATCATTAAAAAAGCAACAGTTTCGAAATAAAGTTGTCTGGGAACAGAAACTTAATCTTTCTTCAATTAAGAGGTTTGATTGTTTCAGATTTTTAAATGCTTTAATTTAAAATGAGAGAGACACACTACACAATAAGTTTTAGTTGAGTGTTAAAATGATTAATGGAGAAAGTAATTAACACAACAGATCAATAAGGGAGCATTTGGACGTGCTTTAGAGCTGAAATATCTATTATTATCTTAGCAGTAATTAAATATTGTAATAAAGATTTCTTTCAGTAATTCTTCTCTGCAAAAAAGGGCTAACAAAATAGAACCACAATGTTTAAATAACAATAGAAAAATTGGAAAATTGTAGAGGGAGAAACGATGGAGTTCTTAAATGAAAAGAAAACTACTGATGGGAAAATAAAAATATCCGTTTAGGAAAAATAAACATTGTTAATTCATTCCTTGTTTTTTGAAATTGAAACACTTTAATTCTTTCCATATTAAATGCCGTAAAATCCGACGTATAACACGCATTTTTAATACAAAAAATAAGATTGAAATTTACGAGTGCTTGTAAGACGCCAGGTGAAAAAGCAATGCTTCAAAAGTAAAAATAATAAAATATGAGCATTAAAAACCTCAGACTTCTATATTGTTCGGAATACTGTTTATTTAAAAGAAAATGGCACGAATAATAAACTTAAAACATTGTGGTTCTAGAAGTACATTATTTTTTTAAAAGCCTGAGATAATATCTTGAATAAAGGACTGCAAAACATAAGAGCATTGCACACTTTCATTGCGTATTTCTTTGTAAAAAAGTGAGTGCGCGTTATACGGCGAATGAACCAAAAATTTTTAAAAAAAGTAACGAGAAAGTATAAGTTTGTTTTATACACCGATGCTCGTAATACGCCGAATTTTATAGTACTCAAATTGGATTTTTTCCCACCATAATTCTTCAACATTCCGCTAATGAATTTTAATAAACGACGGTCATATGAAGTTGGAACATAAGGAAAATGGCAGAACTTTAAAGTGACAGAATACATTGTCGGTTTATTGGGAAACCTAACTTAAGTTTTCTTAGGAATGTGATCAGAAAAAAGCAAAACTAAGGCCTGTAAAATCTCTTAAATGCAGTGAGTGAGTATTTACGTCGCACTGTTCAGTTACACGAGGTCTTTTGGTGACGGAACTTATAATATTGAACATGGTCAAGTGACGAGGACGACACCTGAGCTGGCATCCCCACTCCTAACTACCACACCACACCAACGGGTCCCTTAAACGCAGAGTAGATATATTAGGCTAATTATTACATAACTATTACATAAATTTAAATCAAAGAATTTATGTTTGTTGTGAAATCCATTTATTATGTATTTAATCAATTTGACTTTTTATCAACCTTTTACTGAAAAAAATTGCATTAATGGGTTTGCTTATAGAATTTTGTAGTTACATTGTATGTGTTGGATGAATTATAGATATTTGTACTAATACTTTTTTTCTGTGATACTCAAATACATGTTTAAGCAAATATCGAAGAAATTAAGATGAATAAATAGAACCCCCGACAAGGATGCCTATAAAGAAAAAATTATAATGATCTAGAAGGAAACATTCACTCACTCGCCATCACAATGTAATTAATTGATTATCAAAGACGTAATTTGAAGGAAAACGATGTGCACTGGTGATGGAATTCGTCATTTGAACCGTGATCAAGTGACGAGGACTGAGCTAGCATCCAGTTTTCAAACTTCAACATCATGATAACACGTGTAAAGACTGAGTTTTGAAACTTTTAAAGTACGCCCATCTCTTTTTTATATATTTATTTTGCATGATTTGGAAGCAACACGGTACACAAAACGATTATTTCTTTTTACGCGGACTTTTGGTTCATGCATAAATCCTAACAAAAACTGGGGATTCGTGCTCTGTGGATGACTGCTATTTGATCGAATTTATGACAGTTTATGCCAATAAAGAAGTCAAAGAATGAAGTTCAGTTATTAACGCTGGTTTAATTCGCAAAGACTTGAAATTTAATACAAGTAGGAACATTTTCTTACTCATAATCCTTGCGTAGAGCGTGTATTAGATTTTTAACGTAATCATAAGTTTTGTGTCGTAGGATATCAAGAAATTTACGAGTGACTCGAGAAACAAAAAAACAGCCGCTAATAATAGATTTTGTCATAACAAGAAACAAGTAATAAAAAAAAATTAAGTCAATTCCTACTTAGATCAACAAAGAAAAATTTTATTTTAGCTACTTTTTATTAAATAGTTGCAATTAATATAAATATGTATATACATAGGACAGAATCACAACATTAAGTAGTAATTAATTTCTATTAATTATCATTAAAATATCGTATTGTCATCCAAAACAATCGTGTATATATAATTTCAGTTCAACTGAATACTTTAAAACGTGAGAAAAAAAACCTTTTTCAAGTTTTGACACAGGTCGCCAAAATGATCGCTAAGTCGACAAAAATGATGTCAACGTGGCTGTATTTGTAATTCTTTAAATAATTAGTTTTAATCAATTAATTTTCATTAATTTTATTAAATTATTGTATTGTCATCCAAAATAATCATGTATATAAAACTTCAGCTCAATTCAGCGCTTTAAAATGTATTTTATGAACGATTGAAAATTCCACCAAGATAAATAAATAAATAGAGAGTGTGAGCTAATAGAAAACAAAAGAGGCAGTTAATAATGAACATCTCTGCATTTGAATGAAAACCAACATTTGTGCTACATGTGTCTGACACATTTACATTGAGGATAACATTTTTGATTCAGTTCGTAATGAACGTGCACGCTTGTTATCAAGTAGAGAAGAAAAGAGTTACTAGGTTTATTTCGAATTGCAATTTGAATTTTTATATGTTGCACGTATTTATAGACTGAATTTTCCCTGTACACTAATTTAAATTTTTTTTCTTCTAATTAATATGAATTATTTTTGTTTTTTAAATATGTTACATGGATTTCACTATTACTTTTTTGCACTATTCTTTGAAAAAAATATTTAGAGATTTTTTGTGTTACACAATTTTTTAAAATTGTAGAAGTTATTTCCAAATGTACTATATGTCACATTTATTTTTTTACACGATTTTTTGCGTGATTTTAAAGGAACGTGTCTACCGTGTAAAAAAAGAGTTGAATGTGCATCAAACCATCTATATGAAAAGCTTTAAGTGGCATCGTGACTCGAACCTACGTCTCTTTAAAAATAATGCTGGCCTAACCTCTAATCCATGATCCCTTAATTACTAGGAAACTTAGTACACAGTTCAAATGAAAATTCTCAGAATTATTGGAGGCAATATAATTTTTCAGTTTATAAAACCATTTGATACATGAAATACAAATCAACTCTATCAGTTTCATAAAAATTAAATTAAATTTTTACTGCAATTTTGCATAATCATGCTCGCGAATGAAGAATAGTTTAAGCGAAATTACGGAGATAAAACTTTTAAACAACTCTTAGCAATATTCACCTGCATGAAATAAGAAAAATATATATATTAAAAATCTTTCATATTTTAATTACCTTTAAGTACAAGAAAATAATATAGCTTATAATTGATTCTTTTAAATATTTTTCATACAAACCATTAAGAATGTTTCTTATTTATATAATTAAAAAGTCCGGATAAAATTAATTAGAGTTAAAATATTTCCTTAAAATTCAATAAAAAGATTCTCAATTTATATAAAAAATCCTATAAAACTAACAATAAAATGTCACATCTTTAACAGCATAAAATTCAAACACCATCAAAGGATGTTTAAAGTCAATGTGTTTCTTTGCAAATGAAATCCCCAGAGAATGAAAACGTTTGATGGGAGAACATCAAGTTTGAAATAATTCAAAGGATAAATAGAACAACATCTTTCCGACAACAAACAACTGGCTAACATAAATTTGCTATTCGTAAATTAGCTATCTGGGATTCACACACAAGTATGTTTCGGCAGGATAATGTTCTATTCTGACATTATCTTGGGTTTACGAATGTGTATATGTGTTGCTAGGCTAGGATCGAAACAACCATCACCATGACCAACAATGGATTAGCTTATATCCTTTTGATGTTGTTTATAATATGGATGTATCAGTATACATACGATACGTAAGAGTAGAATGAATGTGGCACTTTGGAGTTCGGGATTTGTCACTGAAACTAATATTATGAAGATTGTTGTTGAGGAAGATTGTTGTTTCTAAACAAATATGTGTGTATGTGCAATAGCTCTTTCAAATTATGTTTTATAACATATTTTTAACTACATTACATCATTAGATAATAAGCTTGTTTTTTGTAAAAACAAGTAATATAAAATTTTTCTTAACGTCAATTCCTATTTTGTTAGAAGAACTTACTGGCGCCATCTGTTGGAGATAAATTTAACTTTGTAAGAATTAACGCAGCATAAATTTAAAACTAAAAAATAAAATTTAGTTAATGATCTAGTATTTAAAAAAAATGTATTAACATCAAATGTCCTCCATTACAAGTTTAAAGAAAAAACTATTTGGAATTGAATGGATGAATAGAAAGTATATTATTAATGAGTGAAAATTTGAACAAGATATATATGGGGTGAGAGTGAACTAATAGAAGAGGGATAGAAAAATATAGTAAATAGCTTTAAAAAGTGTTTAATTTAAATAGTGTGTATTCACTTGATATTAGTGATGGTTTATCCATTCATTAACGTTGGACTTTGAAACAAAATGTGGGCTATTGATCAAGGCATTTGTAATTCTAAGCCACAATCAATGACTAAGATTAAACCTTAGCTGAAAGTACTCTCCATGCTATTGCAAAGATTTCTGAGTTTCAGCAATTTGATATTCACGCTGAAGAGTTACTAAAATTTTCCATGAAAATGTAAATGCAAATAAATAAATTTTGTTCTTGAAATGTTTAAATTGTTACAGATTTTATTTTCTTATTTTAATAATGTACAGCTGCGATACATGTGTTAACATAGTGCTCTATTATAAGATGTATATCTTAAAAAGTCTTTCAATTTTGTGTTACCAAGCTTATGATATTATTTCATGCCTGTAGGTAAAAAGTTGAATATATTTATTTTTGTTACTTAAAAAATTATTGATTTAATGTTTTCTGATTTTTTTCTTAGAACATATACGAAGATAAATATAGTCAATATATAAATCTCATTATTATTACATAATGGAAAACAGAAATTAATGGAAAAAAACCCATTTATTTCTTCTAAAATTAAAAAAAACAACATTTTTACAGAATTATACCAATTATATTACCAAGTATCTTGATTGCTTAATATTTGCACATATAAGCACAGAAAACAGGCGAGCACATACATGGTTTCAATAAAAATTTTAAAAGGTTAAAAAACTATTACAAAGACTTTTTAAATTATAAATGCTCACTTATATTATTTGAATTTTGTTAAAAATTAAATATTAATATAGAGTTATAAGTCACAGTTGAGTGAAAATCAGAACCGTAGATATCTTCATGATAGAATAATGGACTTGTAACCGAAGTAAACGAGTTCAAACTTGTTTCATGGACCACCGTGTAGCGGGGCAAATGCATATCAACAGTGGAGGCTTAAATTCCACACCAATTCACGTTTTGTAAAATCACAATATACTAACTAGTTCGCGTTTCACACATGTCACTTGACAAAAGCTAAGGATTATAAGACCAGTCACTGATAACTTTTTAGTTCATTCTGACAGAATGTTAATTTGAATCAGTCAGGATACCCATCACTTTTGTAATTATAATTAATGAGTTAATTCTCGTCTGCTATTCGATCCTGTTATAACCGCTTGCAATTAAAGTACCAAAAATTTCGTCCTTTGACTTTTTATCATCTACCACAAAATTTTAGCAATTAACATGTGAGTTACTGTAGATCTCTATACTACAGTACCTATCAAACACTTTCAATATTTGCTACACAATGTTCAATCATAATTTTCATCTCCCCCTCCATACACAATAATAATGTATTGAATTCAAAAAGCTACAATAAAATTTTAACTTCTTAATTGTCACCGGCGTATATAGACGTCTCGCTCTGTCAAAGCGTCAATTTCCTCGGACGTATATATACGTCTTTCCGAAGTACGATCTTTTCTGTACACTGCTATCCATAAAATTATTCCGAAGGTTTTGGGATGCAATAAAAGGACCTTGACAGCGTTTGCGAAGGATTTAATTATTTTGGTGGATTTGCTGTTTATTCCTTTACTCCCACTCCCCTACAATACAACACATATGCGCGTCTACGTGGAAAACGGTTGCATTAGGGAGCGAATCGCGTAAGTTTTAAGCGGCACAGTTTTAAGAGATTAATTATAAACCGCATAAATCATTAAGATAAGTGTTAATTTTTGTATATAATTTTATATATGACTTGCCCATGGAGTCACTGGTAATTATTAAATGTGTTCTTAACTTAGTATTGTTAAATTAATTATAAAACACATTGTGCAATACTGTGATACATTTATAAATATCAGTGTAAATATGTATTTAATTTTTATTATGTCAGAATGTATTTTATATATGTTTACTTTTAGTAAATTAATAATATTTTGTTTTCGACTTTTCAATATGCTCGCGCCACCCTGCGTAGAGTTATCAAGAATCAGGTTGCTTTGATTTTTACAAGAGATATTGATAGATTTTCTTTGCGAAATCAAATTGTTTTGCAAAATTAACCACTTTTAAAATTACAAATCACACTCTAAATGTTTACTAATGTATTTATGAATATTTTAAACAATAACAAATTGCACATGTATCTGTCAGCTGCAGGATTAGCAATGAGTAGTTATTTACGATTGAATTGGAGAATGATGCTGATCACAATTTAGTAACCATGACAACTCGAGTCTGTAGATTAAGAGTACCAGGATATTCTCGAAAGGGTAAAATGCCAAAAATAAGACTCTTTGTTTTTGGGACATATATCTTTAAAAATTTCCATTTGAGCTTAGATTTTCTTGTGATCTTAATAAAGTAATTCGAATCATTCTGTAGAAATACAAGAATAATTTATTTAATTTTTTTCTGTTTAAGTTAGGCATAATTTTTGTACACTCTTGTTTTTGTAATTTTCGTATGAGACATGTATCTCATAATACACGTTAATGTTTAGGTACCATTTCTTTTTAAAAGTATATCTTAAATCTATAAAATATAATTTGAACATATATAAAACAATACATAAAATATAGTGAACTTATTTGTTTAGTAAATTATTAAGATACTTTCTTTAAAAAATATATATATAAATTATTGGTAATTTAATTTTTTTTCTTTTCCCCTTTTTCATACATAAAAATATTTTTTTTTTAAAAAAAAACTATGCACTATTTGGAAGAAAACATTGGGTTCACTTTATGCTTAGGTATCCTGTACAGAAGTATAACAAATTTGCACCATATTGTGCCATAGTTCTTTTTAAAATTGTACTTTAAAGCAAAAAAATTATGCTTTGGAGAAAAAGTGAAAAAACTAAAAATTTGTAAGCGTAAGTTTACGTTTTTGTCAATTACTGTTTTCATATAATAAGGTTATTTCATTAACAAACATATAAGTATTGTACATTTTTAGGTTCAGAAAAATATGCACTATTTTTTTTATACTAAATATGTTGTTTGAATATGTATAATGTTCTGGTTTCTCTTAAGCAACGTCTCCATTATTGATTATAGGAATTAATTTGGTAGTTTTTATTCAAACCTGGTACCCGTTTTAAGTAAGGTAATAGTTTTGTAATTGGTTATGTTTTTATCTCACAATATTTCTAAATATTGTACCAAAGTCACAGCGGCAGTTTAAATCGAACTAGATCTTAAATTCCTCAGCCCCTAAATAATCGAACATTTAGTAGAAATTAAGCATTTTACTGTCTAATTAAACAAAAATGATTATTTCATAAAATAATATCATATGCTAAAGTCATGTTTGGTTGTAAAGTGCAAACACTCATTCTCACGTCTAAATTATTTTAAGCCAAATCTGAATCGATGCCCATAGAATAAACACAGAAGCATCAAAAACAAGAATGTTTCACTAAACTCACTGAGCAGTAAAGATAAGAGGCACCATCCATAAACATTATAATAGCTTTCCATAAATTAAGATAAAGAGACATGCATTCAATAGGTGTGAAAGATAAATTTAAACAGTAAAGGGGAACTCAAGATTATGTAAGAATAACATCTTGCAAAGAATAATGATCAGAAAATATAATCTATAATAATGTAAGGATAAATATATAATTTAGATGC
>BMAV01021854.1:63274-79202 GCA_019973955.1 Trichonephila inaurata madagascariensis | reverse complement strand
CGAAAATGTCTTCGTTCGGTGATAGGTGGCACTGTTTATAATTGAAACAGACCTGCATTACCGCCGGTATTTGAGCTGCCATCACCCTCAGAAGAGCAATGGCCTCGGTAGCCGAGTGGTCAAAGTATCGGATCGTGGCTGGCCTTGTTAAGAGTTCGAGCCCAAGACTAAAGACCCGCCGTGTAGGGGAGCAATGCACGTTAAATCTGTCGAGTGCTCAAACCTCCTCCCTTCGGTGTGGTAGTTAGGAGAGGAGGTTCTAGCTCAGGTGTCGTCCATGACACTTGACCGTGGATCAAAATTACGTCGTCCGTCACCAAAAGCCCTCGTGTAGCTGAACAGTATGACTTTAATATTCACTCACTCACTCAGAGGAGCAAGGAACGTTTTGAAAACACCGAGCTCGTAGATATGCATCTGATTCACTGAATGGCAGAACGAAATGCACTAGCAGCGGAAAGATTGTATCACGAAAGGCACCTACATAGAGATCCACCGGACCACTGGATGTTTGCTAATTTTCATAACAATTTGTTTGAATATGGATCATTACGAGGTAATAGATGTAGTGAGAGTAGGCCACGGTATCCAACACAATTTGTTCCATGCATGGGAGAAAATGTGTTGGATACCGTTCCAAGGAATCAGAGTCACCTCGGACATACAAGTTGTGATTTAAATTATCAAACATCCGGCTGGGTGCTACATCTCTCTGTGGGCACCCTTCGAGATACAATTTGCCTGCTAGTCGTGCACTTTCTTCTACCAATCCATACATCAGGTGGATATTTGCGATTTCTGTGTTTGCAAAACGATTCTTGCTCATCTGGGGAAGATGATAACTCAAATATCTGAGGGAACGCAGATCTATTTATTAAAATGCTCTTGTGAAGAACGCCACCAAGAACAGAACGAAGACGTTTCAGCCATGGGTTGCTACGCAAATCTGAATCTTTGCGATGTGTTCTCTACTTCCTCTTAATGTTTGTCCCTATGACGCTGGAACACCCTATCTAATTAGGAAAACATGCGTTTTGTCATAGAAAGCGAAGAATATTACGTATGGTTCTCCATAACTTTTAGGCTAAAACTGCAAAATAATATCAGTTACTACAACAACTTGCCAACTTTTTGCGTGGAAAAGTACATATACTATTTTTTTCTTCTTTTTGTCAGCAATAAATTCTTCATCCAGTTTATAGGTATGATCTGTAAAATATTTTTTAACAGTAGTATGATTAAATGTGTACTTCCGGTGCAATGTTTCAAATAAATTATTCAAAATAATTTATTAGAATATTCCGTTGTTTTGCTGTAAAATGTATCATCTTTTCATATTTAGTTGGTTATTATTTAACAACAAATATTTACTGTTGAGTTACGAATAATTACGATTTTTTTGGTACAACAGAATGAATATATCATTTCTTCATTGATTGTGTTGTTGTTGTAGTTGCTCATGTCACCTGACTGACATAGTCAGATCGAGGCCCATGAAATTCATCGTGGCAATGGGCTAGAAGTACGCCTGTCATTGACTTTTAGCCTTGAGCACCATACAGGTTCGGAGAAATTCCCTAAGGAATGATAGATGGCGACACCACCTATCTCCACCTCCACAATTTAGGCATGAAACTGAATTGGAGGGAAATTTTCTCCTGTTTCCTGCACTCGTGATTCAGCCCACGAGCACGTGCTCCACGTGTACTCGGAGGGTATTTGGCGGTAAGGGCATCGAAGCCAGGCCTTCCGGTCCAGAATCTGGTGCTCTAACCACTAGGCTACCCACGGCCTGCATTGATTATTTAATGTTGAACTGTTATTTTTCACTTCGTATATCAAGAAACTGAATAAAACGAATTAAAAAGCTTTATATTTCTAGGATACTTGTAATTTTTATTAGAGCCAAAAAGTAGATTAAAATGTTTTTACCTTAATTTCTATATAGACTATTCCTGAGATCATCCAATAAAAAAATATGGAGTATACAAGATGAAATAAGTATTCTTAAAGACATTTAATTTATATAAACAATGCTACATAGGAACAAATGGTTAAATTTCAATTATTTTCATTTAAAGGAAAAGTTGGTTAAAATTAAATTGCAAGCATTGGTACTTTTTTCTGGTTCCACAAATTTCATTCAGCTAAATAATTGTTTAGGGAAATCAAAAATAGAAATTACATTTTGTTATTATTGCGGGACTAAATTTAAATATTTTGATAACTTTATTCTTTTTATTATTTTCAAGCGTTAGAGACAGTTGCTCTAGGGGATTTAATGCACCTCGTGTAAACACGATTTTGAAATTTTTGTTGTGAATATTTGTCCGTAAAGAAATAATAACGTAATGTACAGCCAAATGGAATAATTTAAGTAGGTTTAAGATAAAATATTTTTTTCCTTGCTTTGAAAAATATATTTTTAACAAATTAATCTAATTTATTTCATGTTTTATAGATTAATTTTCAAATGATCCGATATAAACCACTGCGATAACTCGTAGCATGGACATTTGGTAATCCCTACAAAAACGATTTTTAAGCGCATCTCCTCAATTTGATGGAGAATTCAAACAGTTTAGTACGAAAAATAAACTAATTCATTTGTTTACAGAAATGATGGAGATGATATTTTTTTTAAAAAAGAATTATATATTGTATGATTTTATTTAGAATCCTTTTTGGACAAATGGCAATGAGTAATATATAGTTTGTTTTGCGGAAAATTTTATTTAAGTTTCATTCAAAGACAGGCCAATTAAATAAATGCTGACCCAAATTATAAAATTCCTAGGAATAAATTTTTTTTAAAACAAGAACTTATTTTAAAATTAATAATCGTCAGGATTTGTAACGTAAAAATTATTTTAAGAGTTACTTTTATTAAAAAAATTCCCTCAGTTTGGATTTGAAGTTTCAAGATTCATTTACCGTTTTCACCAGGAAATTCAATGATTTTTTTTTATGGTTTAATAACTTTGACATAAAGGTACGAGATATGGAGATTAAAAATTATGTAAAAAGTTCATTTCGCTGAATTAAAAATTTCACGATTTCCGAAATGATTCTAATACACACTTAAAATGAAGGGCTTATCAGATGTGTGTTAAATGATAGCATGGATGTATTCGCGATTTCTTTAATTTTTATGGTAAATACTTAAAATGCTTCATGAAAACTTCATTTTATTGTATTATTTGATTTTTATGAATGAACCTCACATTTAACTAATTCATTATAAATTATGTTTCTGAAATATGAGCTGGTATTTTATGCTAAAATCTGGAATTACAATTATGAAATACTGAGTAAAATTTAAAATTGTTATATATTTGATTCCATAAGATTGATAATTAAATCTTCGGAAAGCATAACATATTATGATTTTGATGGAATCGGATCTAAAGCCCAAATATTTCCAAATTTTTATTTTGATGTTGGAATATTACTTTTTAGAAAATATAAATGTATCTTCTGTAGCGAAAATTAAAAATGCGAATTAAACCTTTTATTAATGAAATTTTGCGAGTATTAAGAATTTTCGGTATTTTTCTAATATTACTTTTATAAAAGGATTTTATTATGTGAATTTGAAAAAACAAATTTATATCTAATATGTTAACTACAGATGAAAATTTATATAAGGGGGATTCTCAAAGATTTAAATATTATCATTATTAATTATATTTATAGAGAAATATATTCAGTTGATAATTTTTTAACCCTAGCTAACATAACATTCATCTGATAGGCTTGTAGAGGTTAGAACCCGTGAGCTTCGGGTTCGTAGCCTAGTAACATATCAACTAGACAAAAGTGATCCCCTCTGTCCGGAGGCTGTTACTGGCTTTTATTTAGATACCGTTACACTTTTCTCCCACAAGTGAGTCGGTGGATAGGCAAACGATTTTTTAAAATTTTATTTATTTTTTATTTATTGTTATTATCTTTACTTATTTATTTTATTATTATTTATTTATTTTTATTTTTCTCTCTTATATATATTATTATTATTTATATTTATTTTATTTTCCTTGACGGCGGTAGATGGCGCCACGATAATTCAGAAAGTTAAATTTTCTTAATTCAGTCAAGGTTACCAATGTAGTGGTTAGAACCCGCGACCTTCGGGTTCGTAGCATAGTAACATAACTACTAGGCAGAAGTGATCACCTCTGTCTGGAGGCTGTTACTGGCTCTTATTTAGATACCACTACAGGCTATTTCCCTACAGAAGAAGAATTTTGATTTCCTGTCCACTTAGAACAGCAGAATGAAGGAAAACGTATGCAAATACTGCAATAAGGCTGTTGGCGGAGACGTTAAGAGAGCACATGCTAAAAGATAATTTTTCTACCATTTTTCCATTTCTTTAACACTGAAACATCATAATACTTCTTTTAAGACATTTTAATTTGCTTACAATAAAGAGATATTAAAAAATATTCGTGTTTTTTTTTCATAGTATACTCGTCAAATGTTTTTGATACAGACTGAGTTTAAGTTTAATTAAGAATGTACCCTAATACCATTTGTAGGAGTGTTATCACTTAATTTCAAATTATGAGTTTTTTTTTTTTTTAATAAAAGTTTATTTACATGAACTTGATATTTCTTTTAATAACCAGAAAAAAAGTGTTTCTAATATAATTAAATTTAATTACTTAATAGACGTATGAAGTACAAAAAGTAACATTTATTTTTGTATCAAAAGTGTGTGTTTTTCCAATACTTTATACGGTAAGAAATGAAAACGACTACAATCTTTTCCAACAAACATCACTTTAATTCAATTAAATTATCGCAAGACGCATTTTAATCCATTTCCATCTCCAACACACCCACGCTAAAGTCTATAATTAATTCTTCAAAATAGTTTGACACATTTTCTACAAATTTAAAGTTTACGACTTCAGTTTCGCATTTCGGAATTGAACTTTTGTGTTATTTCCTTCATTTTAATTACAGAAATTGAGTTCAAGTCTGATTGCATCTTTACTTCATTTGCATATGGAAATTGAAACATTTTTGGAAAGGATTTGATTAAAAAACTTTTCATCTACGGGTTAAAATTTGCACACATGTATCGTTTAGGGGAAACAAACAATTTAAAAGTATAGAAATAGTTTTACTATGTACTTGTTTAAGTTAACGTTTCAAAATGAATTTCTTGTACTAAATCTATAAGCATTGATTCTTAGAAAAATGTGTTGAAATAATATTTACAATGTTTTTTCAATGGAATACATAAAACGCAATATTTTTGCTGTAATAATACCCAGATATACATAGTTTTCAAAAATGAAGAAAATATGAACTCTTTTTAAATTTATATCCAATATTACTTCTCGAAGATTTTAAATTGATACCTATGTGTTATAGTTGAGAAATTCAAATGTAAATAATGATTTTTTTTTAAAGAAAGGAAAAAAGAAAACTAATAGTTTAAAATGAAACAACTTTTCTTTAAAAATCAAGTTAAAAAATGTATAGTGAATTCACAAGTCTGAAATTTGGTGAGATGGCAAAGAGAAGAAAAGTTTAGAATCGCGGGAAGAAATTCTTCCTCTGAAAAAAAATCCCACAGTTTTATCAAATCAACTAGTATTTCTAGTTTGAAATATCAATTTCCTTTCTAACAATTCCTAGTGCAATTTTAAAGTTCGAAAACTAGAATTTTCTTTCGAAAATTACATCGCAATATGCAGTTACAAAATAATTTTGATGATTGTGTTGAAACCAAAGTGACATATTTATTGGAAACTCTACGGAGGTTTTTCAAAATAAAAATATTAGTTTAAATGAAAATAAAATCGAATCACCTTATTTACACTTATATAATTTTAAAAAGTCTTTAATAAAGAGAGAGGTTTCGTTGTTTCAATTAACCACTAAAGGTCTAATATCATAGTATTCACATTTGTACCCGACTATTTTTCAAATAAATGCTTTCACGAAAAATAAATTCTTCAAAATTATGCTTTATTAAAGGCAAATTAATTATATTTCACGTCGAGTTCGAGAAACGTCTATGCCAAAGTTAAACACATTTCCATCAACCCGTTGATATATCATATTATTAACATATTGTTACGTAGATCCGAGGGTTCGAGGATTTTACGCAAAACAGTTACAAAGAAAATAAACAATTCTTTAAGAGCGATGGGAATTTATTATCAAAAATCCAATCCTTTAAATACAGGATTCAGCAGCGATATTCACAGAGTTAATATCCAAAGGTCTTCACACCTTCAACAGCAATCAAACACAATAACAGTGTTTAAAAATACACGTATAAGTAAAGATTATTCACAAGCACAGCCGAGCTAACCGCTAGTCAAAACAATCCTCACTATTCGCTGGTTTAATCCAGACTCCTCGCCGTCCCGGCGAACATCTCCTTTATAGGCTCGACAGAAACTTCCAGAAATATAGCCGCTCGTGACATTAGTGGAGAGATCCACTACTTGCTAGACGATTCCAGAGGGTTCCGAACTCGCCAACATGGTCGCCAATGACGCCAAATGGTCGCCAATGACGCCAAAATGGTCGCAAAAGTCACTAAATGGTCGCCAACTTGGTCGCTAAAAATGATGCCAACTTGGCTCTACCGCCAAGATTTCGCCAAGTTCTCATTGAATCGCCATTATAACGTAAGGGGCGGCATTGCTTGTGAATGGTACAATTTTAACATGCAATAAACATAACATAGAGAAATATAAATGCATTAAACACTCAAATATATACAAATTATTTACACTATTTACACAAAATTCGTAACAATATGGTTGAAACTTGCTGCTGTCTGTTGTTTGAAGCATGTTATATTTGAGAAAAGAGTTAAGATCATTAAATATAAATGGTTGTAAAGAACAATTTGAGAATTTAAAGCAATATAATTGAATATCAAATATTTTTTTTTAGAATATCTAAACTAGTGAGGAAATTTTAAGCAATTATTTTGATTCATTAAATTAGCAAGAAGTAAATATTTTGGACTAAACCTGTATTTTTTTTTGTTGGAGTTCTATACAATATAATTAAAACTAATAATTGCTGTAAATCACACTATTAATATTAAATAATAATAAAAAAAAGGCTTCAGGTGGAAATTTCAAAGTGATCCCATTAATAATATTTCTTATGGTTGAGATGAACATAAGAAAATATTCAATGCGTAAGAGTTTTGATTAAATTTAAAACAACAGAAAATGAGTATATTATATATCATAATCAGAAAATAATATCGTCCTCATAATTTGTTGATATATCCAATTGAAAATAATTATTATTTCCCAGAATGCTCTTTAATTTATTGTGATTATTAAAAATACAAGAATATTTTTGTGGCATATTTCATAATATATATACAAGTTCTTTATTTGAAACTTATTATGAAGTTTTAAAATTGATGCATATAAACTTCATGAATTTCAAGAAATTACATCGCAATTTTAATAAACTGTTATATTTAAAAATAATTATTAAAAAATCCATTTATTAGACTTCAATATGTAATTTTAACCAACATATGTTTAATTTCTGCGCTGAAAATTATATAAAAGAAACATAATTTTACATTGTTTAGTACAACTGACGTCAGAAAATTAAATTTAGTGAATTTACAAATAATTGAAATCTTTGCTAAATATATTTATAATGCTATTCATATAAAAATATACTAAATTTGAAGAAATCATGGATGATTTTATAAGTATATTTAAAATAAATCTTTAAAATAAACTAAATGGCTGCATGTAGCTTATGATAATAAAAATCTGGCATAAATTTGCGGGATTTATGATAATTTCTAAAATCATTAAACGCAACACGTAAAACGCAATGTCTCAAAATTTAGTAGAAAAACTTATTTGTTTCACACATTTATGCGCGGGGATAAATATCGATAAATATAGTTCATATGGACAGTCCGCCTCTAACATACAAAGGACAACACACACATATATCATTTAAGGTATCCTACTACGTTCGGAATCGTGATTTTGTAAAAGCATATAAATGGGCAATATTTATGATATTTAGTATCACTTAGATTAGAAAATGTATATAAAAGTGTTTTAAGACTAATACAATAAAAATTATTTTACAATATTTTGACAAAAAATGAACATAGAAAGACCCGTTTTCCAATTATTCTCCTTTTGTGAAAAATGCTTATATTATAATAATACTTTGCCTGTATATAGCTCAGACCTCTGTACAGAGACTCAAATAAAATTTTTGAAATATATAAGTTAGAAGTGGATTTATCCATATTTTACATTAACAGAGGGGAGCAATTTTAAGAAAAAAAAAACGCCGATAATTATTTCAATGGGTTGTAACTCTGAAAATGTGAATTTTTCAAAAATCGTAGTTGAGCCTCTGTGCAGAGGTCTGAGCTATATACAGGCAAAATATTATTGTAATAGAAGCAGTTTTTCACAAAAGTATAACATATTGAAAAAAAGTTATTCTAAGTTAGTGTTTGGCCGAAATATTGTATTTAAATAATCTTGTTTGTCAAAATCTCCTTAAAACAATTTTATGCATGTATTCTAATCTAAGTGACACTAAATATCATGGAAGTTATCCATTTATGTGCTTTTTTAAAATCACGGTTCTGAACGTAGTCGGATACCTTAGGAGCATCGTATATTTTACTTCATACCGTTCTTAAAAATCAATCTTTTACTGACTAAAATTTATTTTATGGAGAAAAATAATAATGAGCAATTATTATGTATGTATTTCTAAAAGGTATACTGATATTTCCTAAAGAACAACTTATTACTAGAAATGTCATATTATTTGGATTCTCTTCTCAATGCATTTAACTCAAATATCAAAGACATTCTACTCAAGCGACCACAAAAGCTTACCATGAGTATTGGTACGAGAATTTTTAAAGCAATAAAAGAGAAAATGACGCTACATCAAAAAAGTTTCTTTATTTCGAAGTGAAAGAGCTTTCGCGTAATTGGTATGTGGTTTCCACAGCATTTAAATGTTTTTAAATATAACTTCCATTAACCGGTTGCGGAGCATGGAGAAAAATATATTTTATATTATATGAGTAATTTATTTTTATGAGTAAATTATAAAAAAATTAAAAATGTGAGGAATATAATGGAATAACGTTTCCAATAAAAATTCTTAAATTTTCTGAATCGTTTACAATATTTGTAACATAAAGATAGTTTCAGAAAAAAAAACAGAAACTGATGCCCGCTTCTTTTTGAAAAACATTAAGTTGAATAATGGCAATTTAAATAATTACATTTATAAATTTAACTTTGCTCATATATAAATGCTTTTAAAGTATTAAAATACAATTTGAAAACAACTTGCTACTTGATTGTCTACCTGCTTCTGAATTTATAATGTTTAAAAATGCTTCATATTTTTTGCAACGCGGATGTTAGTTTCATTTGCTCATTTGTTACATTCTGTGAAAAAGTATTATAACTGTTAGAAATATTTTATTCTGAAAATTTCACATACGTAACAAATTTAAAAATATTTTAATGATCATGCGATTCTATTGTTACATAAAAGAGTAAAAATCTCTAAAATTTTAATATATGGTTCCTGAAGATTTTTCACATTTTATGAATTTTATACGAAAATGTTTTTATTAATTCTTCTAGCAGTAATGTAGTTATAACTTAAATTCAACAATTGAGTTTTTAATATTTAAATTGATGAAAATTCATTTTTATCGCAAATATTTATTTTGTATTTGTTTTCCTTCACGACAACTATCATTTCTTCAGTTTGGTTCAATACTATCGACAGAAAAATTACTTTTAATAAGAAAAATAGTACAGAAAAATATCTTTTTTCTTTAGCCGTTTTTGGGCAAGGCAAGATCAGTATTATACTCTTCGACGAGTTCACATATCAGCATTTTTTTTTATTTCTATCCCCTTGAGACCTTTCTTCATGGAATTCCTTTACTTCCTTTAAAACAAAATTCAGTTTTTTTCATAACGTAATTAATAGATAGAGAATTTACACAATGCTATATCGTATTTCATGTCTCCTATTTTGTGCAAATTCAAAACCCACGCATAAAATAAAATGTGCGAGAAAAAAAATATTTAAATTCTATAAGTTAAAATAAATTTTTATTTGTCAAAGAAAACCCCCTAAGTTTACAAGAAACAAAATTCATATTGACGTATATAACATCTTGTATTTTCTAACTTACCCAAAATATCAAAAAATAAACAAAATACTGACAAATAACATAAAAAGAAAACACGACAGCAACTTTTTAGAATTCTCCTGAGACCAAGTCTTAGTATATTCAAGTCCCCCGAGATAGCTTCTAGATAGAATTGTGCACATTTTTTGTAAGTACAGCTGAAACATCAAATCACTCTCATATAACTCTCTTTATGTACAGAAATAATAGATATAGACGAAAGTCGGCTGGAAAAATCGATGAGATTTCCAGACAAACATTTCTTTTTTTTTCATTTCTTGACGAACTATCTTATTCTATAAAGACTACGACTATTTGTATAGCATTCAACTAGTATTTCAACGTTCCGTGGCTTATTTTGCAGTATTCAACTGTATAAGACCAATAAATAACATCTGGAATCTTCGGATTTGTGCCAATCAAACAGAAGCAATGCAGTTTCAATACGTCTCTATGTGTTTTGACTTCTTATAAATCTTTTGATTGCCCGTGGAAAGAGAAGATTATAAACATTTTTGAAGTAAAGTTCTCTTACATTCTTTCATACATTAGGACGTAGACGTAAAAATTTCTTTCTTTCGAGAACTTTATTGTTCCTTTTCTTTATACTTTAAAGAAAAAAGACATGCAAAAAATGTTGATATTTTACCAATGATTTCTTGTAAAATTTATAAACCATAAGTGTTCTGATTGGCACAACCCCAGAGTGTAGCAGTCATTGCCAGGAAAGGGATATACGAGATAAATTTTTACTGGAATACATTACATTTAGGGTCGAAATGTAGCTCGTACTTTGAAAGTTTGAATATAAAGAACGTACAGAAAGCACTGAAATATTGTTTTTTGTAATTCAACCAACATTAAAAATTTAAAATTTATATAAAATAATTTATTGCGAGTTTTTTCATACTCAGTTTTGATCCATTAACGCAACCCGCAATTTCAGCCTAACCCAGTGTTTCTCAAACTTTCAATATTCGCGACCCAACATTCAGTCATATATATAATTTTCATCGCCCCCCCTTCCATACAATAACAATGTATTGAATTCGATAATACTGATGCTAAGGCTACAATATTACTTTCTCCTCTTAAGTGCCACCTACATATAATATATAATCATCTAGCTAAGCCAAAGTGTTAATTGCCCTGGACGTACATATACATCATTCTTAAGTGTGATCTTATCTGTGCTATGTTTTCAATAAAATTATTCCGAAAGCTTTGGAATACAAGAAAAGGTCCTTGACAGTGTTTGTGAAGCAATTACCTACTTCAGAAGATCTTTGCTTATTTATTCCTTTTCAATCCCACCCCCAATACACTACATTCATGCACTTCATAGAAAACAATGACATTGGGAAGCGAAATGCGTAACTTTTAATCGGCAGTTAAGGGATTAATTATCAACCGTACAAGTTACCAAGGTAAAGTACTAATTTTTGTATTTAATTTTATATATGTCAAGCCCATGAGTGGGCCACTGGTAATTATTAAACTTGTTCTTAACTTCGTGTTGTTAAATTAATTGTAAAATACATTTGCAGATCTGATACATTTGTAAGTGTATTATATCAGTGTAAATGTGTATTTTATTTTTTATTATGTCACAATGTATTTTGTTTGTTTACTTTCAGGAAATTGATAATTTAAAAAAAAAAATAATCTTTTGTTTTTGACTTTTCAATAGGTTGCGCCCCCCTCGAGCGATTATCACACCCCCTAGGGGGCAAGCCCTACAGTTTGATAAACACTGGTCTAGCCGTTTAAGTACTCCATCAACAGCGCATGTGGCAATATTATTCAAGTGAATATTATTTATTTTAAAGTATGATATATACTATTAAGTAGATATGCGAGTATAATTCTCTTGTACCTACCTGTAAGGAGATTTATTGCTAATAACATTACTTCTAGTGATATATATATATAGTTTTCATCAACAACTGATATATTGTTTCAAAGTACATTTGATAATAATAGAGCATTATTTTCTGCATTGCATTGTTTTTGTCTAATTGAATGGAAAATGAGGTGCAAAACGCTTGCTGTTTCCCCTCATTTTTTTCTTAAATCTGTGTCGTTTTATACTGTGATATAGCTTACAATAACCTTTTTAAAGTTTAAGGTATATCCCGAGAAACATATTTTTGAAATAAATTATTTTATAGAGTATTATTTTAGTTTCAACAATATTATAGCTTTTACCATCAATAGCATTTACTGCACTTTTATTCCTGCATGTTGTTTCTTAAATGATGCAACTTATGAATGATTTTAAAATTTATATATTTCGTGAAAATATTCAATGGGCTTATTCGTATCACTTGAATCTTTACAGAAACACTTTGTCGCATTTGTCTTGACTTCATTGCCTCTCATTGGATAATAATTTAACAAACATATTAAGGATGTTTATTTACAATAGATTCTATAAAACCTAGTTTCAGATACTCAACCACGTGCATATTTCTTTTTTAAGACATGGTTCACAATTGCTCACATTTTGTTTGAAACTGTATATGTACACCGCTGTTTGTAAAAAATGCAACACCATGAAGGAATCATCAGAATTAAATGAACTTTGCAGTAAATATTCATTACATTTCAGAGCCACCGCGCATGCGTGAAGTGCGTAATACCCTCTGAACTGATGCTGAAAGCGTATAAATAGAGGGCTGTAGCAAGAAATTCAAAATAGTTAATGATTATTTGTTAGGGGCGAATTTTTAGTGAGATTTAAGTATCGTATCATGGACGATCCAATTTGCTACGAATTGAGGGTATTCTCAATAGCAACAGATACATCCATGAATTGATACAGCCCGAAGTCATTCCCTTCCTTCAAGGCATCCCTGGAACTATCTTTCAGTAGAATAATGTGCGCCCACTGTTCGAGACTTCTGTTCAGCCCAACACATGCAACTTCCTCCTTGGCCGTCTTATTCAGCGGATATGTTGCCAATTGAGCACGTGTGGGATTTCGTTGGTCGGTGTTTTGCTCGTGTTCCACCGCCTACAGCTTTCAATCCTCTTCCACAAGCAGACATTCAATATCTGTTTGATTTCATGCCACATCGTATTATAATACTTATTGCAGCGCGTACTGGCTGCACCAAATACTGATTTTGGACACTTAATATTGTTTTCTGCTTTAAAAAGTTCGTCATTTATTTGTACTAATACATGTCGTTTGTGCATTAAATTTGATTTAATTCAGATGCACCCTCCATGGTGTTGCATTTTTTACAAACAGCAGTTTATATATATACTTTCATCAATTTAACTGTGTAATAAAATGCTAACTATGGCCAGTGTAATGCTCGGCGGTGCAGTCACTTATATAATGTTAACTAACTCTACGCAAATCCACTAATAATCCCAGTGCCCCTTGTTTACTCCACTTTTACATCATTCTTGACAGTGGAGTTTCATAATGATGGCGCGTACGTATCCACTCCAAAACTATTCAGTAGGATTGCATTATTTTGTGTTTAATTTGTGACCCGTTGTAAAACATAAGCATTAAATAAAAGTTAAGACCGATAAAAAAATGAAAATCCCGATTAAATTTATTTAAATAAATGTTACTAGAAATATTTAAGCGAAATTTTTAAAAATTTCATTTTAAGAGGTCTCGGTATCCCCAAAACGACCAGAGTGTCGTTTTTTAAAAGTTTTATTTAGTCATATTCTTTGCATTGTTATCTTTCGATTGGTATATCATTTGTGTATGTCAGAAAATTAGAAGTTGGACAAAACTTTAATTGAGAAATGTAAACAGGCCAATTAGACAATTCAACTACTCCCCCTTTTTAAATAAAATAGCTAAAAAAAAAGATTTTTGGTAAAAAATCTATTTTAAAAAGAGTAGTAATAACTATAAAAAAAGGTGTTATATATAAAGAAGAATATTTTTAAGGCATTACAATAATGTAATTATTTTTCTTTGTGAAATGTGTGCATGTAAAATTCTTGAAATAAGACGTTTTATATTAATTCAGTTCTAAAATTCCTCATATTTTTTGATACAAATATAATATCTCAATATTATTTGAACTAAAATTTCAGTCATGACAGAAACAAAAATTAACATTTTCCTTGAATATTCTTGTACAATTAATACTCTAAAAATTGATAATTTATAAAAAAGTATAGACTCGAATAATATGAAAATGGAATTATTGTAAAGAAAAATATATAACTAATGCTGGTATTTTTAATTTATTTAAGCTTATTATATAATTACTTTTTTCAGAATTATAAACTCTAAAGTAGTCTTTCTCAGCTTGTGTTTTTTGATATATTAGTGCATTCAAAATGTGCTATTCTTTCCACAACTATTTATCAATCACTTCCATTATTTCCTAGTGTGTTATATATAAGGTATGTAACAAAATTAGGGATTCATTCTACTGTAAACAGAATTCTTATTTAAAAAAAAAAATTAAAACATAAGACATAAAGGCGTTTTCATTGAAATTTAGCATGCATCAACGTGCTCCAAAGCTAATTAAGTTAATGTAAAATAGATCCCTAAAGTTGTTTAAGACATTCTTAAGAATATTACGAAAAATTTTAGGTCAAAAAATTAATAATTACGGAAGGATTAAAATTTTTAAATTTTTAAAATTTTCTTTTGAAAAATTAAATTTTTAAAATTGTGTGAATAATATGTGCAAAATTTAATTTCGTATGATTTTCTTAAGGAGAAACATTATATTAAGAGACAACTTTTTAAATACATGAATAAAAAAAATGTTCAAATAGTTCTAAGTCCTCTTAATGTTTTTTTTTATTTTTTAAATTTTTTTTTTAAAGAAAACGTTTTAATATTGTGCAAACTCCTACCGTTGACCTTGAATACTGGAACTCCCACTTGTGGGTGGTAAGGATGGATGTTGATTACCATTGACTTAGACGATAAAAATAGTATGCCTTCATTAGAATATTTCAACAGAAACGTAATTAAATTGAAATAGTATCTAAAAACATAGTCTAGAGTTTAGACTGTAAATGATACAATGTGTGACCAGTTACTATGCTTTTTTGCATTAACATCGCACTAAATTATCTTTATTTAATAAAAAATGATATTGATCATCCAATTTGGGCAATAAAATAAATGACGAGTTATTAAACTTTTAATTATTTATGATGACACGAGATTTAAAAATAGTTGGTTCAATTAACGGAGTGACAAATATATGTAAATATATTCTGAAAAGTTTTTAGTTACACGTAAACGAGAGAGACGCAAACTTTAAATCGGAATCTTGGCCAAAAGTAATTATTTTTTTTGTTAAATAATATTTTTTATTGAAACTAGATGTGTGGGGGGGGGGGCGGGGGGATACCCATGACCGCCTAACGGCGGACCAACCTCCATTGTTCAAAGTATATAACTGTTCATATCCATTGCCAAATTTTAAAAATTATGCAGGTCTATTATTTTCAATATAGTGTAGCAGGAAAAAAATAAATTTTGAATCTTCATCTCTGCATTTTAATTGTAATATTCGCAAGAAAATCCATCCCTTACGTTATAATGGTGGTTGAAAGGGAATTTGGCGAAATAATGGCGATGCAGCCGAGTTCGCAATATTTTTAGCAATCATATTTGGTGACCACTTTTGGCCACTTGGTGACCCTATGGATGCTTCAGGAAATTACTGGAGAAATCTATAACATCACTATCTGTGATGTAAGTGGATT